>JTDE01000716.1:109226-181509 GCA_014338405.1 Paragonimus skrjabini miyazakii
GTTTGTGGAAACTTGAGTGCCCTCCTTTGGCATACCTGCCTCTATCA
Organism: Paragonimus skrjabini miyazakii; assembly: GCA_014338405.1. Lineage (NCBI taxonomy): Eukaryota > Metazoa > Platyhelminthes > Trematoda > Plagiorchiida > Troglotrematidae > Paragonimus > Paragonimus skrjabini miyazakii. Next base: position 109,274 of record JTDE01000716.1, read on the forward strand.
CTACTGACCGAGGGTCCCAGTTCACACCCACGCTGTTTTGCGACCTGCCGCACTTACTCGGCTGTGAACACTTCTGAACAACCGCCTATCACCCAGCGTCAAACGGCCTAGTGGAACGTTTCCACCGTCAACCTAAAGCCGCTATCCTTGCTACAACATCTGGCTCAAACTGATCGGAGAACCTGCCACTCACTTTGCTTGGCATTCCTAACACTGTCAAAGAAGACATCGGCTGCACTACGGCTGAACTCGTCTATGACACCACCTTTCGCCTGCCAGGTGAAATGTTCACGGATACTAGAACCACTGGCGATATAGACTCAACGTCATACCTCACACGTCTGAAACTACACATGAACAGGTTAAAGCCAACCCCGACGAGGACCACCCTGAGGCAGACCCAAGTACACGAAGACTTGCGTACTTGCCCCTTCGTGTCTATTAGAGCTGACGCACAAAAGAAGTCCCTACAGCCACCCTATGACGGCCCGTTCAGAGTGCTTGAACGCAAAGACAAGCATTTCATCATCAACCGCAACGACACTCGCAATTCATTAAGCGTCGACCGCTTAAAAGTGGCTTATATGGACCTTTCAGACTTGTCTCCTACTCCTCTGGCCGTGACTACCTCTCCGTCCCATCCACCCCTTCCGAACCAATCCATTCCACAACCCCCACAAACAGCTTCAGACTTCACTACTCCTGTTGAGGATGGGCAATTCTTTCATCCCCCTCCACCACAGACACGTTGCGGACGACCACACAAATCTCCTGTCCGTTTTGCAGACTACTCAGAGTAATGTCATTCATCTTTTAGAGCGTTTTCATACCCTAATTAACGTCTTGTACAGCATTTTGTACTGCATAATTCTCTTTGTTTTCCGCATTTTTCACCTCCTTCAAATTCACATGTACACTCATTTAAATCATGTGAGTTGATTCAATTAACAATACAATTGACTACCAAGGTCGCAAACCCTGGGTTTCTCTCTCTGCGTTCAGTGTCGCGTGTGTTCGGATTTTCGAGGGAGTTAACGGCTAACGGAATCCGCATTTATTTCAGCACATCTCCAAACTCATCGGTCGTCGGAATTATCTTCGTTATGACCTCTAAAGTTACCTGGGAACTATACGACAGATCGCATTGATTGGATACTTCATTCAGTGTGGTGGAACTCTAAAAGACATACCTTCACGAACTACTGTTAGTCAGTTGTTGTCATTTTTTATCAACTTTTGCTTTCATATCCACACGCGTATTGTGTATAGCGTTTAGATCCACTACACCATGCAATCATTACAACGGGGAATTTCAGTGTACCGGACACAAGCTCTACAAACATACATGTCGACTTAGTGAGTCCACTTCCACCCTCGGATGGTTTCACTCATCTCAGATGCCATTTTCTTTGAATTTTTCAGGGCTTTCGACCGTTTCCCCACAAGGCCAACTGAAACACAAACTGGAACCCTACAGTATTCAAGGAGAGATGCTTCGCTGGATTGCTTCTTTCCTCGGCAATAGAACGTTCACCGTTAAAACCGGACCAGTTTTTTCATCTCCCTCTTTCATTTCTACGGGAGTTCCTTAAGGGTCAGTGTTAGGTTCCCTGTTATTTCTGATCTACATCAATGACCTTCCGGAAATTATTTCTAGCAACGTCCTCCTATATGCGAATGACCTAAAAATCTGGAATGCCATTGATCCCCGTGCGCTGCAGATTGATCTTGACGCGATTAAGCGTTGATCGGACGATTGCAGCCTCCCACTAAATGGCAATAATTGCGCACATATGTCACTCGGTGGAGAATCTGGCAATGCTTTTCTGATTCATAGTGCACTTGGCACAGTAGATATCATGAAAATCGATCTGAAGAAAGATCTGGGCATCTGGCTATGGTCTGACTTATCCTTTGAGCACCACCATGAAATATGGGCGAAAAAGAATTTGCCGCTCTTAGGATGATTAAGCGCACTTTCCCCCGCATAGACAAGAGAGCGTTTCAATTACTTTATATAAGGCAGCTCCTCGGGTATGCAAACCAGGTCGTGTATACCGCCCTGAAAAAAGACATCTTAGCTGTTGAACGTGTCCAGCGCGTAGCTACCAAGCTAGTCGCGGGCCTAAGAAATGTTGCGTACGAGTCCCGACTTGAAAGTCTTGATCAATACCCATTTGACTTTCGGCGACTCCGCGGTAATTTAATTTTTACACACCTTCAGTTTAAAGTAGATCTCGTTGAACAGTTCTTTGTAATAGCGAATAATGACGGTCGGCTAGAACCTAGCAAGAAGTTTTCAAGCTTCATCCTCGGACCTTCTTTAGGCAGCAGTTCTTTTCTTAAAGGGTTATTACCTTTTGGAACAGTCTTCCTCATGAAGTCGTTAGCAGCGCTTTTAGCTATCGCCTTAAAACATTATTTGACTCTCATTTAAAAAAACTTTATTACGCAAGTAATTTGACTTTGTTTCTGGTATTTACTGTAATCCCCAAGAGCGGTGCTACACCCTGTTTTTAATTACTGCCTCTTGGATCAACAGACGCCCACTTGACGTTGATAAGGAAAAACTGACTGGATCCGGGAACCTTTAGCCTCTGCCTCAAACCCGTGTATCAATCGCTGAATTGCATTGGCCATTTCATATGCTGACCACAAACGTCACCCAAAAACGGCATCTTAATTTAGTCACATGGACGTTTTTGAAACCTTTGGTATTCTCATTCGACCTGCCAGCTTTTATCGCTATCAGTAGTAGTTCTCAGCTCATACTCAAGTTGATCGCGTTCCGTGACATTTATCTGACTGTCAGCGCTTGCGAACAACCGCCTAAAATCCAGCGACCTATGTATGGGTGAAAACGTTCCACCATCAGCTCAAAGCCGTCGTTGCTACTTGGACTACAGAGTGCAAGAAACTAAGATCCGAGCTGCACTCAATCTAAGTCTATTTACGTCAAAAACTCACGGCTACCATGTGAACTACTCAGGGATTCCAAACTAATCAGTATGGCAGATCCAACATCATATGCAACACTCTTGACGAGGATTGCCTTAAAGCGCACGTCACTGCAAGTAGGTCTGCTCACACTCCGGTTCATTGAAGTTGACGCACAAAAGACGTCCCGGCAACTACATTATGATGATCCGTATATAGTACCTGAACGTGAAGACGAGCATTTCACTGTTGATCTTAATAGCATTCGTGACTCAGACACCACCGACCATTTAAAAGTAATTTATTTGGACCATTCTGACCTATCTGTTTCTTTTACCATAGTGCCTACGCATTTGCTTCATTCACTCTTTCTAACGACAGTCATTCCACAAGCTGCAATCACTACCTCGGAGTCTTCTACAACTGTTAATGATGTCTTTTTACTTCTAACTACCCTGCCACAGACTTGTTGTGGACACAAACAATCTTTCCATTCGTCTCGCAGATCGCACATAACGACATTTGCACGACCTTTTCGAACGTCTCTTATCCTAACCAGCGCTCTAGCAGAGAAGTCCTATAACGTACCAACCAATGTTATGTTTGTCATCTTTTATACTACATGCCTTCTCTAAGTATACGAGTAAATTTGGCGTTTACCATATGTAAATTCAGAACTGCATCTATTCTTGTGGGTCACAAACCGTTCCTCCTTTGCCTGCGTGTAGTGACTAGCGATAGCGTGGCTCCTCTAAGGACTCCGGCTACAACCGTGTTTTCTTGTTTGTTTGATACTAACTCACTGCCACTTTTTTTCAGTCGCGCAGCTAACGCACCAAACGATTACCCCTTTCTTAACGACTCGTCTACTGTTCTATTCTTCAATGTCGATCTACATACACTCTTCTGATTGTCGTTTAACAGATTCAAATGTTCCACGCACTTTTCGCTTGGTGCATTTGGAATGCCGCCGACTGTGCTGGCGTCCACATCGCATTCCATTACACTCTTGGTTGCTGCAGTTGGTCCTACAGTAGGCTAAAGCGAACTACTTACCAAATTTCCAAACATTGCTGGAAATATACGGCTAGTTTCCAAACCCTGCTGCGTTCATTTAGTTCGATGCCTGTTGGGACTACCTGTCGATTGATCTCCAGGAAAGGTGTATTAAATGTTTAGTGGACGTGGGTCGAGCGCACACTTACTTGTTCACTCCACGCTGATGTGAACCCTATTCACTATTTTTTGGAAGTTGAGGGCTAACAGAGGCCATGTAGAGGATTAGAATGTTTCTGTCTAGAACCGTGCCTATTCTCCACAATAATTAAACCAGAAAACTGGTTAATGGACAACCACGTTTATTGCAAGTAGACTTGGAAAGCAAGCTGTAAACAAAGCACAACGGAAGCAAAGCACAACAAACCCGTAGCTAGCGACCGGAAATTGTTATTGTTAAAGTGACCTTGGACGGTCGAACAAACGAGAAAATACAGACGTGCAATCAAACAGTATCAGCAGTCAAAATAAATGGCAAGATAGTTTGAATACGTGGCATACCAAGAGTGTCTGTACAGCCACCATTTATTTCAGTGTACTTCCAAAATTATACGAATCGATCATTATCTTCATTGTGGATTTGGAATCCCATTGGAGCTGCAAGAAAAATGAAATCAATCGGAACCACCCTTATATGACATGATAGAACCCTAAACCCATGCATCTTCCCGGACTAATGTGGGTCGCTTCTCCTTATTTTCCTCAGTACTTTGTTCGTGCGAGTACATGCAACAAAACTTTGTCCTTGATTTACCTTTCTAGGCATTTTCTAACGATACTGTAACGGTTACGGTCACATAGAAGTAGAGTAATTGATCTAGCTTTAGCCAACAGCTAGTTTCTGCTCAGTTGTAGTAGCACCTTCAGGTTGGGCAATTAAGACAGTTATCTCTCTAGCGTAACTGTACATATTATTAGTTGTGATGTAATGAAACATCTGTAATGGGGAATGGGCTAAACGGAAATCGCTGCAGATACTTGTTGTGCTCATTTGTTCACAACTTTCCTGATTGGTTCCAGAGCCTTCGCTAAAAACAGCAACCATGGTGGTTAGCCAATACTCGCCCATGCCGTTCACATCATTTCAAAAGTGTTGCCATGAGCAATGTTGCAGAATTTCCACTAGTGCCTGGACTATACCCGGATGGATACTTTCGAGTCCTGGAGACTTCAAGGGTTCAAGTCATTCTTGGCTATACCCACCGCTTCTTCAGCAGACTGTATATTCTCCCATTTTATTGACAGATTTCGACGTTACCAATTTCGGGGGGACCGTAACCATATCGTCATTCCGGTGAACCCCTAAAAATTTATGGAAAAATTTGCTTTCCTCTTTCATACGTGATTAGTTCATCTTCTTTTGTCAAGTTAGCCCCTATTTCTTATTTGTCTGCACCTTTAGACTGCACTGCGCACATAAACGTCTTGAGGCTGGTGCTGTCTTACGCGCTGAGTCTGCCTCGAATCGGTATTTTACCCAGCGCTTCGCACTGCAAGCTGTGTTTCTACTAACCCTAAGATGCAACCAATTACCAAGGGTTTAAATCTTGTAGCTTCTCTAGCATTTATTCCTGGTAATGAGTCATCTACTCACCGCTCGTCTGCACCACCGTATACAATTTCGAACTCCTCTTGATCCTCGGGGAGGGAAGTGGTCCATGAGAACAAAAAGCCCTTCTTTGATTAGTTTCCACCTGTCTCCAAGGAAAGGCTCCGCCTCTTCAGGGACCCAAGACGGCGAGTTAATTGGAAAAAAATCAATCCTAACCCCTGCAATCAACTCCAGGATCCATCCAAATGGCAAGCCCACTAAACGCAGCTACCTTGAGGTGAGAGAGTTGTGGTGGCCGCAGATTACAGGCTAACAGTGCGCAAACGACAGCGCCTCATGGTCATATGTCCATCGACTGGAATGAAAGGACTAAAGCTAATCACAAGTGTTCTGTTTACCTTTCTGCCACTGGTTCAACCTCTGGCAGACAGGCGAGTCCTCCGCGATTGAAGCACCAACAGAAGCGGAGTGATTGACATCGGGCTGTCTCATATATCTTAACCAATTGTCTAACGTATTATCACTTGTAAAAGTGCGTGTAACCAAAAATGCAATGAGGTAGTAATTGTATCCATAGCTTCTAGTCTTCTGTTTCTACTTCGTTATAACTGGTATTGAGTCCAAGCTAGTTCATTATTTGCTACCAGTCCCACTAATCTGATTACTATAGACGGGTTTCGCGTAGCTTTCAAGAATGTCGGCGTATTAATCTGACCAAAGATGGGAAAAAGGTTTTGCATGGACGACTTTTTCCTCGAACGGACTTACAGTTCCAAAACACAAGGTCCGCTTTTCCCAAGAAGCATTTCATTTTGCAAGCTGGCAATATCTTGCCAACGCCTAGTAAGTAGGATACTTAGAAATGATAACGTATGCTCGTATCGGATCCGGTTCAATGTCTGAACATTTTGAATAAACCTGCTCCATAAGCATTTCTTCAGAAATACCCCCCTCAACTGTCTCAGAATCTCAAATACTATCTGGGAGGTTGAAATCGCAACTATCACTAACTTTGCCGGATTATTGGCAGATTTCAAAATATTGAACCGGTCTTCCACTCCTTTAGTGCTGACGAGGAGCTCCCTTTTCACGCTAAAAATATGCGGCATCCTAGTATCCTCTTGGATGGAACTGGAAGTTGTTTTTGCGATCGGGGCTGTTTTTGAGCTTAATAACAGCACAAACCCCACTCGCGCGATCATCTATTTGATCTTGTCTGTAGGCAAAATCACTTATTAGAAAATGACACTTCAGCCTGATTTTGGGTTCCGCCCATATTTCGAACACATTTATGATAACGAACCCACTGAAAAGCCCACCACGTTCTCCCCGTATGATGCCAATACTCAAGACGTTTGTATCTCAAACTCTGAGGTTCATTTCTTACGGCAAAACCCAGATGTTATTTTGTCAAAACATCTCCCAACAGATGATCAGACGGGATCGATAAAATGTTAAACGGATTCCCCCGATGACGCTATACAACTTTCAACCTTAACCTTCTTATCTTTGCTTCTCTAGATCATTTTTCTTGCTTCGTACATTTGTAATCATCTTCTGCCACTGTCGTCTGCCAAGAGACAACTTCAGTTGAAGTCTGTTTGAGGCAAGTTACTTGACGAGTAGTTAAGGACTTACAGACCGAAACAGCTATTGTAGGTGAGATGTGATCTTATTTGGCACTGAATCACCGCTTTTTACCGATCTTCTTGCATTCCTCGGATTTTTCTGGCTCCATCACATCCTGTCGCCTTTTTGTCCCGGGTTGTGACTGTTGCTAATTTTCGCCGTGAATAAAGTTTTTGTTTTCACCACCTTGGCCACTGGTTCTAGGTCTCCCGCTATATATGACTTTTGTGCTTTCCACTTCGGTGGACATTTGACCATAGGCAGAGACTTCCATGATCCTAATGTTCTGACGTAACTCAGTTTGCCTGATATGCTGAATCAACGACGTTAGACGTACAGATGGATCACTGTAATGCTCTAACGACAGAAACACAACAAGCTGTTGACTTCGATGGTGAAACTGACTTTCTGCCCTAATTTACACTTATTATGTCATCTTGAGAAGACTGCTATCTACCCTGTGATAGCATGTATACTCTGTCAGCTTTGCTGTGTAAATAACCTATTTGAGAGACTTCTTTGAACTTGACGAGTACTGAAGGTGCTCCGTTTTGTTTGCTGTAGGAGCTGCTTAAACTCCAGCTGTCTACTGTGTGCATGCAGTTGATCCTGAAGTCTACAGGCTGTTGCACCATCCACTGCCTTCTTTCTATCTAGTTCTTTTTGAGGCTTCATTTCCCCGACAACTATCTTCTCATTACAAAGAACCAGAATATTTCGACATCTCTACCAGTACCCGTTCACCGCCCAAGGGACAATACTTAAGAATACCATCTACAAGCCCATCGACTCTCAAAGTCAGATCTGCTATCTTCTAATGTTACTTTGCATTTGTTTATTTCATATCCTACTATAGCCGTTTGACAGAAACTGTTGGGGGTATTTGTTCCATTTCCAATGCTCAAATAACTTTGGAAATTAAGCATCAATCGGGGGAAACCTTTCACTAAAGAACAACAGTGTCAGCATATCCACCTCAATCGTCTCTGTTGCTCATACAACTTTACAGTAAAGTCGGTCAGTTAGATGCTGGTACAATTATTCACAAATATCTGGATTTACTCAGTAACGCATCTAATGCATTTACAGTCCACGAATTTGGAAATCGGGTCGTCCATTATAAGGGTGATGGGTTGGTGATCCGGTTTTCAAGACTGTCAGGATAAGTACTGAATGGAAGTAAAACCGTTAGATCAGTAGAGATTGTAACTTTTTACTATGTGGATTTCGAAACTAAAAGTATAGTAAAATGAGCAGCCAGTTTCTAAATCAATACACAAAAAATGATACACAAAAAGGGATGGGATATAACAGTGATACACAAAAATGAAACACACCTGAATTCTAAGTCATCAGTCATAATATACTAATATATAGTGGTTTGTTTTTAAAGTACTACATAATATTCAAAAAATACATTGGCACGTTGAAAAGAGATACATTAAGGTTAATGACAAAAAGCAAAGTAGCAGGGGACAGTCTGAGTCTATCTTAAATCGCGCGTTGGCATGAAGATTTTTCCGACATCCCAACTACAATCAAGCCAACAGCTGAAATAAATGTTGTGGAAACATACAGTCTGCATAGTGCGACGATTAATTATTGAACAATGCCTTGCCCCACTCAATACAGTGTAATTTGCATTTGATCTTTTTTCGTATTCCCCACTATGTTATACGATGTATGCTGACGACTGACAACGAGACTCGTCAGATCCAACATATCTGGAGTTCAACGTATGTCCCTTAAGTCAGAAGTACTTGCGGTATTCGTGAGTGCGAAATATCCTTACAAAACTGCTTGCAGTGCGATACGTTTCATAAGTTAGATTCCTTCGAGAACACGGTCTGCAGCGGAGATACCATTCAACGCCTTGCATCTATCAGTGTTTCTTTTCTGTGCATGAGGCTAAGGTTGAACGATGACGTTGTCTGTCGACCACGCCCGCATCAGTAAAACTTAACGGATGCAGAACACTTGCAACTAAAAGTGTGTAACACACCTGAACTCTAAGTTGAGCACTATATCTTACACGGAAAGTTTTGCGACTAAGTATCAACCAGTTATCCGAAATGAATCCGGAATTAACGCCTTTAACCGAACGCAGAGCCCTTGCCCTCGTCGATGTCGTGACTACCAAGAATGTGTCAACTGCACTTATAGAACAAGTTCTGTGGTGACCTGGAGATTACACTTGCTTACCTATGGCACGGCGAGGAAAGTAGTTCCAAAACTCACAGTTGATTACCGAGCCTAGGCTATTAAGAAAGTTCACGTGATATATGCTGTCCGATAGTTTGTCATCGTGCCGTGTTACTGGGTGACGCAAAACCGAAAAACTTCACACTTCAGGTTCACTCGTTCGTTGACGGCAAATCTTTAACCTCTCTCTCATTATGAGTGGCTTCAATATACCTAAGGCAAACTTGTCATCAGCCCGTGGGAAGGGATGTTGCTACGACAAAAGGCGTCGACATAACATGCCAGCATTTGGATGTAGCAGTTCTGGACACATTCCTTTCCTGGTCGACTTAGTTATCACTAACGCGAGTCATCCAACGGACAGACTGGCGGATAATCTGCGATATGGACACAATGACCACTGTTTGATAAATTTCGCTTTTATCTGCTACTGGTTGCAACAAAGAGTCAAACAGACAACCGTTCGAAACCTCAATCAGACCAAGCTTAATGACTTCAAAAGTTGGCTAACTAGCCACATTCATTATGCGGCTACCAAAATCGTCACGTACCTAATACAAATCGCGTGTGTGTGGACTCAAACTCTTGATCTGTAAACACTTAAACTTTGATGATCTCGCGGTGACTGAACTTTTACACACTCTTCCTAAACATGAGTCTCACCGAGCAGATTTGTATCTTGGTGGCTGATAGCAGTCGACAGGAGCATAACAACAGGCGTTATGGGCTTCGTCTATAGACTGTATTCATACAGTTCTTTTTGATGTGTTATCAACAACCGGGACAACTCTTATTTTGAGGTCGTTATCTGAGCTGTTGGATTCTGATTTAAGTCAAACATTGTTAGATTCGTAATCCTACTCTGTTCCCCATACTTGCTGTAATTCTCTGGAATGAAGCTACACTCTATTCCCATTGATGGCTTTACAGAACGAGAAATGCCTGCTTAATGCTAGATAGGACACACGGATGGAACTGAGGCTTTTTGGGCCTCCAGCCCCGAGCTTGTGTATAGATAACTGAAAACGAGCTGCACTTTCGAATGAAATGACGCTGCATTTAGATAGACTTTTATAATACCATGCGCACAAGCAAACATGGGTGGAAATACATGCATACGGAAAAATTTGGATTAGCGCCGGAATCGTCAGAAAATTACATCTTCTCCGACCGCTGCATTCCCATGGTGGATAGCCAGATAATTTGGAAGATAATTACAGGTCGCCTGTAAAGAGTAAATAACACCTCAGAAACGATCAATCGGATAACATTGCGCTGTTGGGGCTTAGGTTACATATTTTCGGTTCTTTTGTAAGCGAACAGAACCCTTGCTAGAATGGATTGATAGCCTCACTAAATATTCCTAAGACATAACAGAAATGTATACGGTACAAAATACAACCACTCTTGACGATAGCCTGACCGTTAATGGACAAGTCTTGATCGTACCAGTGTTTGCTTTAGGCAAAATGTGGAAAAAAATGCAAAGGTGAGACCGAAACATGCAACCTTGTCCACAAATACTCTTCTTAGTTCCAACGAAGACAACAGTAACAATACACCTGTGAGTCACAATGATGGTTGATTGTCACTCGATCATGATAGGATGATAAAGTACCAGCTCTGGAAAGACAGAAGGGAAAAGAGATGGGATTTACTTCGTGAAATCTTTCTCTCAAATCAGACATTCAAAAGATGTCTACACTTTGTAGAGAAACATCAGCTTCATGATGGAAAGTAAGACAGCCTTCACTGTTCTATTTCATTGAATGTTCATGCTGCACATATAGCTCCGTTAAACTACTCTAACGGTTATATAACTGAACTGGATTAATTGCTGTATCACGTGGCGTTTCCAATCAAATTCCGGATGGATTACGAAATAGCTGGTCAGGCATCCCAGCAAAGATCACCGTCTCTAGCTTATTTTTAGACGTTTTCACTGTATCTGACCATGTCATCAACTTACAACCGCGTCTTCCGGTAAGGAGGTGGGGGGTCAGTCGAGAATACACCCTCAGGAACAGTCAGTCAGCACTTTAAGTGCGTGGCCTAACACAAATTCCAAGAATCTTTAGGATTTGAGACCATCATAGTCAGACTCCCGTCTTCTGACTTCACGACTGTTTGTTCATTGCTGTCACTTGATGCAAGCAACTGAAAGCAGGCACAGATCTTTTTATACCCAACAAATTTTATGACAGCGCTTTGCAGCTGTAAACTAAAACTGACGACACCGACCTGACGAATACGACCAATAACGTAAGGCCAGACATCTTGATGACACCGAAGATGTTTCAGGTTTGGAAAGGCTGCCTTCGCTTTAAAAATCTTGCCCCCAATTTCATCTCTGAAGTGCCATTTAGGATACAGCTCCCTTAGTGTAGAAACTGGCCATCAAACTGCAAAACTTGTTTATGGTTTAAATTTAGTACGACCACCACAATATTTTGCACTGTGAAATATCAAAGTTAATTCCGAAGGGCTCAATAAGACAGGCAATCGTTACAATAGATGTGGATTACTGGGAATCAGCGTTGCTCGAACCAGCAACATCAATAAGACTATCAGGACCTTTGTGAACATTTTTTGATAGGCAAGTTCGATTAATAATGCTTAGCAAATTCTGTCCCCCTTATAAACTGTCCACGAGATGACCCAGGTCATTGGCCTCATAATCGGGAGAGACATGGATACCTAGATAACGTGAGTGAAGAGGGGAGGTAGGTTGTTTGATACCTTCGGCGTGTACAAAATTACGGTAGTTTAAAAACCTGTCCCCCTCTACCAAGATGGGTAATGTGTGTTGTATCGATGTTGCCCTAGATCCTCTACGGAGAAAAAGATTAATGTTCAACCTTAGGAATCTTACTGTAACACTACGGTAGGATTTTGTCACAGAGAACTTTCTATTCAACATTACACGATTAAACAACCATTGGCATATTGTGGTTTACAAATCAGAAGCTAGGATTGGCAGAAAGCGAGTGGCTATTGGTCAGACTGTACTTCAAGTGTATTGGCCGGATATGTACAAATGGCTGCACAGTGAAAGGAAACCACAAATATGCCGACTAGGTGAGAGTGGTTCTACCCCAAAAATGTTATGCATGATTTGTTAAAATAGTTTACGCATCACTACAAGAAAATTCTTTGTAGTTCCTAACAGTACCTGTGAGTTTTAAAGTTCAGCATTAGTGACCATTTAACAAACAATGGTTAAACTTGTTTAAAAGGCAACTTCGTTTGTGAGTGGTATGGTGTACACATTTGGGAACTAAGGGGCAACTATCAACGCCAGAAAGACAATGGACCAGAACCGACCGTTTGAATGTTGTGTACGCACTATGGGGGATGTGGCACCGGGGCGAATGACAATGTACTGCTGCCCAATGTGTGTGAATTCACATCAACCGTGCAAATAAGTGTATGCGTTCGTGGTCCTATGTTTTAACACAACTTGTATGGCTTTTCGTGCAAAAGAACAACAGACCGAGCGTCTTTTGTGGTCACAACAAACTTACACCTATCGTAAATGGTTGGTGTTTTCAGTGGAGCTTATTTGCGCCTCTTACTTTTTCAAGAAAGACAAAGTCTATGGGAATGTGACGGCTGCGATCAATTCTGGATAATGTTCAGCCTATATGAAAGTAAGTTTTCATTAAGGATCAGCAAATTTTAACGCATTCGACGTGCGCACAATCATATCATTTTAATACTGAATAAAATGTTTTGCACGTTTGCAAAGATCACCCGGTACAGAGTATAGTACGCTTTCTGTGCGCCAAACCAATAAAGTTTATTAACCATATAAGGTTATCCCCTTGGACGGACAAACCACACAGTAATGATGAGAGTGGTACTCGTTCAAAATAAAACTCAGTGCCAGTGGTGGGTGATTATAATGTTTACATATAATTCCGTTGGTTAACTTGGATCGTGGAAAGAAGTGCACATTTTCAACAGGGCTTTTCCCGGCTCCATCCTGATGGAGTGTATTCACATTGACACAGGTTTGCGAGCTGTCATTAGACGGATGAAGGTGATGTAGATCACTGTTCGATAGCATCATCAATGTCGTGATTGCGTTCCAAAGGACAACATGGCCTGAACAATTTTCGTTCAACGATGAACAAGCAAATTACAGTTTGCGTTCCTCATAAGGTCCACGTTCTGGAAGACAAAAATCGACGGTGATAATGAGTATAAGACGACTCGCTGCTGTCATATCTACATACACACATATACAGGTATGGGATATTCACCAAACAGGAATAAAATAATCTTATGTCACAGATACCTCTTGAATACAGTAAGTAGGGTCCATTAGAAGAGTAGAAAATATCTGGATGTTGGATGAGTTTGAGAAACGACTGTTTATAAGTCTAATCAGCGAGAACCGCCTATGGCTGGACAGGACTTTCACACTCAGAGAACACTTAGGTTGACTCAGTTTAAAAGAACGAGTGAGAATCGAGTTTGCCTTGAGAAGGCCGAATATACTGTTTTCTTTCAATGGGGGACAGTAGAAAAGTACCTGTGAGTGATCTTAAACTTGACACAATTCAAACTCCAAACTACTTATAAGTATCAAGGTTTCTTTTGAAATTGCATGAGATAAAAGGTTCTACCTCTCGAAGAAAATGATAACAGTGACAACAGGTTGTCTGAGCGGGAAAGGGTGAATCAACATAATGTTTTAAAACGAGAATCTTGTGACATGGTGCAAAATGACCATTGTAAGATGGGTTGCTTATATTGAATGTTGTCGACACTAGTCCAGTACAATGAGTAGTACGTATGAGGTGGCAGCGCTTTCGAAATAGCCATTCATTATCGCCCCAAAAAGAAAAATTCCATTTCGAAGTAAATACCGATTAAAACTGCCAGTTCTTTCAATGAAAACAATGGTTGTCACAAAAAATCCTTTTGTCTGGCTTGTGAAAGCCAGTCACATATCAGTCTCCTTACAGTTTCATACTGGCATCGGCCGTGAACTCATTTCTACCTGATTTTACAGTGCGCATCCATGGGTGCATTGTGCTTTATGAAAAGAGGCATTTATGTATGATGATTCTCAACCTCTTATTCATAGAATGCACGCATATCACTACACCTTCAAACTGAAACAAGTCTGCTTCAGTCTACATGTGTGTGCAATGTGGCCCCCATTTATTCGAGTTTACCGCGTTATGAATCAGGACTCCGTTGTACACAGGCGAGTGCCAACTACAGTGGAAAGAAAGCAGCTTTTTAATCTTGTAGGTCCATGCTTTATGGCCTCGTTCAACCGATTCAAATGCCCTTATAGCTCCGATGGACTTGCTTGCTCGGAATACCTCCGTTTGTCTTGACAATGATGGGTAGCTAATGACTAGTGGTGTTGGGTACACAACATATGAGACTGACCACATACAGTTGGTACCCTTGGTAGTTCAGCAAACGGTACTTTAGTAGAACACTGTGCCAGATATACTGTGAACAAGAAAGAGCAGAAGTATAGTCAAAGTATCCACCACCCTGAAATTTCTGTAGACTATTAATCGATTCATTCGTACAGACGATCCTGAAGTGAAGTCTTCTACCTCATAACGTAGTTTGTTAGAAGTTGTAAATTCCTCAAGGAGTTCATGTATAGGAATGTCCAGTCTTGGGTCTACTTCTATCCCACCTCACACTAGATTTTCAAACGAACGAGATCGGTCCTTGTGCACTGGGTGACCCTGTTTAGAAAAGCCATCGCAACAAACTGAAACAAACCTGTTAAACTTTGTGATAAGGCATAGCACCTCTAATTCAACCGTCCTGATTCGGTTACTTGTGGTGATGCACTTACGAGGGCTATCAACAGCGACTACCGAAGTGAAAATTAGGAACTCAATGACGAAACAGTTATTTCCTCTAGGTTAATCTTTTACAAGCTACATTACTTATTTGATCACAATTATAGCAAACCATAATGCATGCGTTTTGACTCACACAAGAAGTATCGTGTATTTTCATTTGTTGCAAACAAAATTTTCAGTATGAGATACTCATGATGCGCAAAATCGGTATCACAAACATCCACTATAAGTCGTATTCTTTTACATGCTTGTGTTGTGTGTTTTGGTGAAAGTGATAGTCTAGATAGAAAAGAACCACCATGCCTGTCATAAAAAAAGTACACTGTCAATAATTTAGCTTGAAACACCACATCCCAACCGCTTGCAGAAATCATTTTCAAAACTGCTGATGAAATGTTTACAGTCAAGTGGTTCCAAAATTTACTCATCAAAAAGCTTTGAAGTCTGTAAAATGAATAACAGTTGAAGCCGAAAAATTTCATGTCTTAAGTGACTACACGCGCTCAGTAGGGTTCATATCAGAAGATCACGATAGCTAAGTTTAAGTCTGTATTTCAACGGTATTTATTTCATCTCCGTGTGGTTGAAGGGTTGCACAAACTGCATGGCCGAATTCTCTTGTTTGTCTGCTATAGCATTTTGTCTCGACATTTCAAAACATTTCATTTCGTTTATTCAAGTTACTTGGTTCATTGTGCCACAAGTAACATCGTGTCATCAGCTTAAGTTCTGGTTTTATTGGTGGCACCAGTTGACGGAGATACAAACTCAGGGCACCCGCATCTTACAACAGTCTCACTTGATACGTTCCTAAGGAAACCAGTAGTTGAAATAACTTATGTAGCATTGTTCTATACATAGTTCTGAACTGCCGTTTGTTTATTTTGAGCGATCGTATTCAGCAGAAGTTTCGTAATCAACAAACCTCTGGCTACACTCAATCTGATGACTATTTCTATCCACCTTTGGCATGTTGGTACCTCAATAACCAAAGAATCCACCTTTCTACACAACGATTGTCTAATAAACCATTTTGCTAATTCAGTTTACGATTGTTAGGCTACCGGCACCGAGTTGTGTTATGAAGGTCATATGGATACAGATGAATGATGTCCGGCTTGGAAAGCTCCGTAGTTTAACTAGAAAACTGTTTAATTTAATGAGTTGATGAACGAAATTGGAAACGAAAAAAATAAACCGTGAAGCTATGACAAAAACCATGGGAAAAAAATAACCAAATGTGGGAAGAAGGAGGACATTTTTTAATGGTAAGCATACACTACATAAGTATAAATACATCCAAGCAGCTTGCAGTCGAAGAAGTTATTTTATTGTGTGAGTGACACTGGTTTTTAGGATTAAATCACCCGATGAAACAGTCAACGTTGCACCAAAATACCAGTGGAGACACCGTGGGAACATATTGTTTACTTCCGTTATGGAGTTCATCTTGGAGAATAATTGTTCCAACATTAGTATGTGGTCAATTTTAATTTTTTTTAAAATCACGTGAGACTTGCAACCAGATAAATTAAAACTACTCGTTTCTTATTAAATCAGATGTGTATTACCTTAAACTAAACTGATTTACGCTACAAAATAACCGGTTTTGTGAAGCAATACTCGTACCTATTTGTTCCAGAAGACCAGCCGCGTGACGAGCCGACAATTCAGCTGTGGCTTGATATTGGTGCATGTGACTGACCATTGCGAACAGATGCTTGGCGTATTAGGACAAAATTTGTAACCCATAAAAAGTATCAAAGAAAGAGAGTAGAAATTGGGAAACTACAAAGCCCAGTCATCAAACGCTGCATTAGTCTATGGAATTAGACAACATTCGGACATGACAGCCATGATGCGATGATCAAATTATCAATCTATCAAAAGTTTCAGTCAGTTGGATTGCACTAAATATGGTTAATTTTTTAAGTTGATAGTCACGTGAACTACCTAAAAGACATCACATTTATTATTCATAAGGGTAACACATAGTGCAACACATGGATGATTTGAAGTGCATTTCATTTCGAGTACTTCAGTTACATGTTACCTAGTACACTGTCGACAGTCATCTTACACATACGTTTACACACTTCTTTCGTTATACAACAAACCAACATTAGTGTGTTAATGTTTGATGATCCTTCATATCCGCTTTTCTGCCTACTACAGGGCATCTACTCTCATTTAACTGGACACTTTTCTGAAGATGAAATAAAATGTACTTATTCTTTTACCAACCGTTCTTTATACTGGTTATAGAGTCGAGTGAAGTGCCGGAGATGTTTGAAAAATCAATGATAAAGTATGGTGCTGGTAACATTGAAACGGATGTCGAGATTCATCTGTCTCAATGAGAATGTCAGACGAACAAATCAGTCACCTTAATCAAACCCCTGTGTTCAAAAAAACGACATGGCTGAACACGGTCCACATGCATGACAGAATGAAAATAACAATGAATTGCATTGTTTGGGTGTTCGGTGCCCACTGGATAAAGGACAGTCAACCCCGACTGTCTAGATGACCTAGAGTGTTACTAAAATGATCTGTGTAAAGAACTGGTTTTGATTAGTTAAAATTGCCATAACAGTTCTGTGGTGGTTGAGAACCAACTTCTGCAGAAAGAAGGCGGCATATTTATATGTGGTACGTTCACTCATGACCTTTTTCCATCAATTATTGGTGGTGAAATCGAGGAAATTATTTGCCAACATTAGAACGCCTGCATGCAAACGGTTCACCTTACACACTCTTGGCTATTAATCCACAGCATTCAGTCATTAGACTAACCGAATCACGGTTCGTAGTTGAACCCCTTTAGTAAATTCATAGGGCATCGTAGAACTAAGCTTGCATACAGGTGATTGAGTCGTTCGTACAGCTGGGAGCTCGATGGCAGTAATCGAGGATAAATGCTAGAAAAATTTGAATATGACTGTTCCGGGAAATTTGTTCCAAAAGAACGTCGACATGATGCTTTATTTTGTAACAACATGGTCATTCGTATGCCCAACCTGTGTCGGTCTTAATACAATTTTGTATCCCCCCGGCAAGTCGCATGATAATCCTACATATTCGTATATTCGAGTTCAAAGTGAATGTGTTTGGTAATTACACAGATTAGGATAAAAGTGTTTTAAATCTGAAGATTCTATGTTGAGTGAGTACTGAGTTGTGTAAACCTAACGAGTGGTCTTTATTGACATGGAGCTCATGACGCTACGCTGACAACAGATTCATGCAATTTCTGAACAGGGTATTAACTAAAACATGATGGAAAAAATTCGTTGTAAGTAGGATTTATTTCATCATCAGAAGTCTTGTGGATACGAAGGATCATCATACATCAACATACCAATATTGTTTTGTTGTGCAATGAACCACTCAGTAGATGTTTTACACAAGCAGATAGACTGTGTAGAGGGACGCTTGTCTCCAAACTTGAAACACATGGCAGATTTTGTTTCCCTAAACAGCTTGAGTCAAAACAAAAATAGAGCAATCGTTGCTGAGATGCTCTAGACTGCACACTTTTAAATTGTCGTCACGTGTCTGACTCATTTCCCTTTCAGCCAGGAAAGTCAAAAATGTTTGCTGCTCAAAGAAATCATTGCAAAAACAGGCTACGGCAACCATTTTCTATAGTGATTAATGAACATAAGATCCCACAAATCCGAGGAATGGATGTGAAATACTTCAATGGACTTGTAAATGGTAGAAGGTGTAACACAGACGTTTAGGAACTGGGTATTCAAAACTGAGTGAAACGAAGCTGCCACACAGTCTTTAGGTGAAAACAGTGCAGTCACCAAGGGCGTGGGAGAAAGGTTGCGTAAGAAAGTAACTAAACGACAAATAGTCACTGAACCTAAAACAGGGCTAACAACATGATTTGTGAACAAGCTGTCAGCTTGCATTATAGTTGTAACAAACAGATTAAAAAAATATATCGTACCGCTCCATGGTACTCACTTCCAACAACAGACTATACGGCCAGTATCACCGTTGGTTGAATTCAACAGGTGGATATAGTTGGAATGCGATTCGAACTGAGCTTAAACTCTCATTCTCACTATTTTGTATGAAATGGCAATCACCGATCAACCGGCTTCAAAACCACAGCATTCAATCTCACTATAAAGTCACTCTCCGCTCCACGACGTTACGACACATTCGAGCAATAGAAGCGAGTCAGTGTGAACTGTGCACGAATTGCTTATAACCTATTCAGCGATTCACACACAGAAATATAAGCACCTCCTATCAGACAAAAAAATCCACTTCAGCCAAGTTCATTCCTAAAGCTTTCTTTGAAAATGGTCCAACAATGTTTGTCTTTGCTTCAGATGAAGAATGAAGTATACTTTCTAATATGCGTGATATCGTTGTCGGTAAGTCTTGCATGCTTGGGGTAACATGTCTGAGAAACAGTTATTTCTTTAGCCAGTCTAATGGAAGTGTTCAATGACTGCGATTCGTCACTATTAGCAGCACAACTTATGAGTTTCTGTCCGTTTAGATTTTGTCCTGCTTCAATCCTGGAAACCCGGTCAATTCATCCAGGTTGCATCATAGGATACGATGTAAGGATGCCGACTGAAGGGCAGGGAGCCTCTGAGTTTTCATTATAGTAGCGAACTGAAGTATTTTTGAGAACTGTCACAAAAATTGGAACTAATAAACCTCCAGCAGAGCCAGTTTTAATTTACAAAATCCCGATCAACTTTCCAAAATCATAAAACACCAAAAATGTTTATTTCCATGAATTGATATGAAACGGTTAATCAATAAGCTGAAATAGAACTCATATGTAACAGATCCTAAGGGGATGATTTAAGTCAGCATCGAATGGTTTTAGTTGAGATAGAGCATTTGGTTGAAGAAAATCGCTGGAAATATTAATTAATATAACCGGAAAACTGTGGCCGGTGTCTTCGTCCAACAAGAGCCACATTTAGTGACCTCGTGATCTGATATCAATTTGTGACTTTATGACGAGGGAGCCACTGAAACCATGGTAACGGGTGAGGAATAACAAGTGACAGTGTGTTGATATTGCGGCTGCCCTGGTAGTCAGCATCCTCATATTTCTTTTCCGTGTCTCTCTGCCTGATCCCTTAAGCCATGACTTCCATTCTACGGAATCTTACCTCAATGTTTAAAATTAGTCACATGTCCACGTGTGAGTGGTACACTGGAGAACATCACATGATTTGCATCTTCTCATTACCTTATTCAAGTTCATGAAGGAAACGAATTACTTCATTTTTTATTATTAAGTAGTACAGTTGATAATCTAATACTGTCTCAAAATGGAGTCGTACAATCTGCAGAAGCTCAGTAAAAATGTGTCTGTTACTGATGCAGGTGAAGTCAGTTGAAATGGGGGAGAGTACCTGACATTGTGCATATTAGCAACAGCAATTCAAACGGAAGTAGAATCAGACTAAGGCTAGCGTGTTCGCATTAAAGACCTAGTAAGGACTAACATAACACAAATGTATAAGTATTGCGCAGTAAATATAAGCAGGAAAATACGAACGGACTGCCAAATTTGGAACCATGCAATTTTCCTGGCTGTAATATTTTTCAGGAAAATGGAACGAAGACCATTTTTGATCATACATAAAGTAATATTTGATTAGCATGTACGAATTAACATTGGTTTATCCACTCTTCTCTCACTCACGCGTACAGCTTGTATCACTGTTGTAAGTTTTAGACAACGTAACGTACTGAAGCCCTTATTCATGGGAGAAGGAAAATAAATGATTGGTCTCATATAATGAAATTTTCCATCCAATTCCACAAATTCATTTTTCACTGTTCTTTTAGAAAAAAAGTATTATTACGACATAAAGCATAAATTAAAGTCTGCTGTGGTGCGAACGTGTACGGTTAGGTAGTTGCGTTCAGTTCACACTGTCAGAGGACCAATTCTCCGTAATCGCAGAAATAGGTTGTCAAACTCTTCTGTCTCCCATGTTGTGTACCAGTTCACTTGCCGTTGCAAGAACGTTTGCATAGACGGAACAGATGGACAACTATCACAAGTCGCCGAGCACATTTCGAAATGGTCGAAACAACTGACGACGCAACAGACTGAACTTGGCGCACTGACAACTGGAAATCCAACGTCATCTATTGTTAAACACGTCATGACAACAGTTCAACAAGCTGACCAAGTAAACTCATTCAAGATACTGTTACTTAATCGATACCCAAAGTTACTTGCTTTCTGAGAAACGATGCTTATCCGACCTTACCAGCCGACATTATCTGCACAAAAGCTGATGCAACCTACCGAGTTGCCATGGTTTTGGCCACACAATACTTGGTGCGTTTGTAGGTGTGTCTACTTCCTGTTTGTCCTTATCTGTATGATGTATATAACTGATGTGTTCTACATTTGAGACTGATGAGAGTGAACGAAATATTAACATATCACAACATGTATTCCTTCTGATTTGATGCAGTGGCTAAAGGGAACTCAATGTTTCAGATTACGAAAGAAACGAAATCATACAGTCAGTAGTTTTCACTTTGTTACTGGATAAAAAAACCAGTTACTGATTCAGTGCTTCAAACTAAAATCAGTCAAGTATTTTCGGACTATCCTTATCTTTTTGTACACAAGAAAACTGACCAGGTTAAATAACATGATTACACTCGCAATATGCTCGGATGATTCACACTGCCGGCAACCGGGGACATAATCAACAACGAAAACACTAGTTAACGTTTTCACACAACATCCTTGTGGAAAAAATTAGGGTCAACATTTAAACATTATATACCAATTCTCAAAACAGATAGTCCACTAGGTTCATGATAACAAGCACAGCAAAAGTAAACATTATCATGATAGTATAAATCAACCAATAGGCTAACAAGAGACTACAATAACCGTAGTATGCAACACATGTCAAGCCACAGGTTAATTTACATCAAAATGGTACACCGAAACACGTTGATTTGATTAGAAATATTCGTACGAGATACTACAACACTGCCTCAACACATTACTGAAATGTAAATAGCATGAGTGCTGAATGGGAGCTGTATAACAGCCTTAGGGAAAGTGAGCTATTTCAGATACCGCTTGTGTGAAACCTGGAACGAAAGTAAATATTTCGGCCATAGGATTTTCGTAAATTGTGCATTTTAGAAGTTCATTATATCTGTCATGAGAAATTATTTTAGACAATCCATACAAGTTGTATAGAGTATTACTCACAGTTGATAGCAGCGAGAGCTTCTGTTAATTGTGAACGATATTCAAGTTGTTTTAATCAGAATGTCCTATCACATTCATTGGTTAATATATCGCTCAACAAAAGCAACATCTGTTAATTCACGTTGAAAAGAAATCCTAATCGTGAGGTTATCGATTGGAGTTAACAGGATGGCAACCCTATCGCCTCCTGAGGAGATCTGGGCTTTGCTTACGGACAAATATGGTTGAGCGTCCACATGATACTTCGATCGTACCTAGTGTGAGGTCAATAGCGCAGTGGTCAACACGGTTGGTCGGAGTCCGAATTCCGGTTATTGACAAGCTCTAACCAAAACGAAGCTCGAGTATAGTGCTTCCGTTTGATTGAAAAGTTTACGGAAGTACGAAAGCTGCGGAGAATTGTGTTACATCCGATTTATATTCATCTAAATCCCATACTGTTTCTCAGTAATTCACAAATTTCTCAACTAGAAGAGGAAATTCGCTTCAATTGAAATACTAAAGGAAGATTGAAGTGAGCTGCAATCCACACACACCAAATCTTGGAGTAATTAGACTGTTCACATTAACGTTTATACAAACAGCATAAAATATTCCGATAAACATCCTACTAGAATGTGATTACTTGATTAGTGGTAACTTTTTGGAAGTCAGTTCAAAACATCTTTATAGTGTTTGATTGACATTAGTGTACCTCTTTCAATTGCATTTCCCCCCCAATATCTAAGCAAGTATTTGGGGCATAGACCTGTGGGCTCTTTAAGGGTAATTGCATGAAGTATTTTTCCCCAAACATAGTACGATCGAATTCTCTTGTGGAAAGAAAGATTGAATAGGGTACTCTTAGAGTCAGTTGAATTACTAACTACGTGATAGTGGGTGTAAATAACGGAATCTAGAATTTTCTCACAGCCGTATGACTGCAGATTTATATGTAACAACAGTTAAAAGAACATTAAAATTAGTGCTTCGATTGTCAACATATTCGGATGAAAAAATGGGAAATATCAATTGACACGCTTAAAACACTATCCCGTTAGACAGATAAACAAACAGTGTAAACCTGAATGACCAAGTTCAATTTTCAAAACCGTTCACTTACTATTAGAAAAGATTAATAATATATTAACCCTGTTTGATCGAGAGGTTCAAGAATACTCTTGTCTGGAAATATACATTTACTTTTCAAGAAGAATTGACTTCAAATAATTCTATTTATCTATTTACTTTGGATTCATACCAAAACGGAATACATAGGAGTTGAACCCTGGCGATTAGTTTCTTTGTTCTAGGATGTGAAGCTTCCGGAATTAGGTAAATGTAGATAGTGTGTTTTACATAGGTTACCTATACAATCAATGCAGATAACCGGATGTACTTATGTAAAGGTGTAATGAGTACAGAGTAACAGCCATAAACAAATACATAAGAACTGGAAGACGAAGGGAAACAAACATGTTTTCGATAAAATCTCAGCAGGCTGTTACGATTAAAAAGGAAAACAAAACTAAAAATGGTTACATGCAAAACTTGGTATTGGTCCAAAATTAATACCATCTCAATTTTGTGTCTGTGGTCGCCAATTAGGTGTTAACTGCCTACATATCGATCGGGTCAGTCGGCTAAAGGTGAAGGCAATCGAAGTGATTAAACAAGGATTTTCTGCCCACACATGATTGGATTACGTAATCGAATGGCAATGCCATATGTTTCCTACACTTCGTGTTCTGACTCACTGGGAATTTTCGAAACCACCACGGTCCTAGACCATGTTTCACTCAACTGCATAAGTACTTGCAACATCTAATTTTAGTGCGATTTAAACCATTGTATGTCTGGCAATATGTCACGTTAAATATGTTTACTCTTTTTCAACAGAACAAGTGAGTTTTAATTGGTTGTCGATCAAAAATACCCTTAGTTTTCACGTATTCAAGAAGAGGAATCAAAATCCCCCTTGTAAGTGTTTCAATGTACGACAGAGAATGTCAACCCCATTCTAGAACTATTTTCAAACTGAACTTCATCCACAAGTGATCGCAGCTATCGCACTGCCATAGACTTCCCAGTCGGCCTATGTCGAAAAGAAGCACTAGACTC
The DNA here is from genome assembly GCA_014338405.1 of Paragonimus skrjabini miyazakii. Lineage (NCBI taxonomy): Eukaryota > Metazoa > Platyhelminthes > Trematoda > Plagiorchiida > Troglotrematidae > Paragonimus > Paragonimus skrjabini miyazakii. Next base: position 133,839 of record JTDE01000716.1, read on the forward strand.
GAGTTTCGCCCTCATTAAAGCTCTTCAGTAGTGCATACTCTCGTCACTGCCGGGACTAGTACCACGGCCACGCTGTTCATGAGGCAACCGTGTTTACCACTGTGCCATTGACCTCACATTGGGCACGACCGAATTATCATGTGTGAACGTTCAACCACTTTCACCTGTGAGTAATAATCAGGTTGCCCGATCTTCTCGATAGAAGACAGTTAATGCCTGTTAACTCAAATCGATGACCCCTTGACTAGGACTTCTCTGCAAGTTGAAATCACAGAATTTATTGACTCTAATGGGAGCTCTATTGAGAGCGAAACTCGAGTCTAATGCTTCTTTTCTAAATGGGCCGACTGGAAGGTCTATGGGAATGCGACAACTGCGATCAATTGTGGGTGATGTTCAACTTGAAATTAACCAACTCCCCGACTAATCATCAGTAATCTAGAAGTATTTGTCTACAGCTCGTAATATCCAGAAACATTATGTTCTGAATCGTTTGTAACTGCTCAAGTGTACCTGTAGAAGGGAATCTACTGAATAAAACTCCTGACGATCAGAAAAGAACCTCAACTCATTAAATAAGGCTTTTAACTACAGTGGGTTCAAGATTGCAGTTGTCTTATGAGCTAACAAGGCAAGTGGTGCAAAATTCAGTTTCGTTTTGAGAAATGTGGCCAAAAATAAGTCCACTATCAGCAATACTTCTGAGACGGAAATTATATGGGCAAATAACATGTGTGGTAAGTAAATTGATGTTCTGGTCATTGTCAGATCAGGTTGATGTGAATATAATGTAACGATAAACAGTTGTCTCCAGATTCAATTGACAATGAGGAATGAACCCTTGTTTGTCATATGCTTGCTTTACACCACAAGGATAGTCACATTAATTAGACCGCTCAAACGTTGTGGTGCGTTCCAATAAAACTTTTTCACAGTCAGAATTAAATGAACGTGGTGTTTTTTTTATCTCAGCAACCACGCCATAGATGATAACCAGCGCTTTAAGTCGATAATTTACCTCATCGGAATAAACAGAAAATTCTTGTTTTAATATTATAAAGTAATCCGCCTTGAAACCGGGTTGTTCTACGAACGAAATCAGTAGTGATGACGTAATTGTTGAACTGCCATGAAAATCTTCTGGATTACCGAGATACAAACAAATTTGGTCCCGAAATCATGAACGTCGTTTCCGGTAGTAACAACAATGGTTCAACATTACATAAGCATACAAATGAATCATAATCCGAACTACCAAGGATTGTGACTGAGAAAGCAATATGGACAACAATGTAAATCCCATACTTTTCCGTAATCAGCGATGACTGAGGAGTCGTAATAAACGTGCTAATCCCAGGTCAGGCATTTAGGTAAAACCTCTGTTTACGTAAACAAGTTTCATGGTCGCCCAAGTCTATCTCTATTCGTTGGTCAGCGTTTTCGATGACCTCAACAAAAAGGACAACAAGCGTTGCGAGATGTGAACCCTTAGTTTATGCTTGTCGACCATGTAATTAGTCATGAAAATGGCAACGTTTTAATAGGTTGCATCTCGTTGAACTGTCGCTGTTGCTGTCATGAGCTCGTCAAGTGTAATCGGTGGTTGTGCCTTAGACTGACCAACTCGCAATATTTGTCCTTCTGCCGCACCGATGGATTGGATCAAACAAATTCGACGTTTTCAGTTCCTTAAACAAAGACACCATGGAAACACTGGACAAACGTCAGATTCTTTATTGACGTGGTGTTGCAAGACAGCAGATAAGCAAACATATATTTGGTTCTATGAAGCATACATGCAGTTGGCCCAACATGTCATTTTTCTTTGGAACACCAGTCAGGAAGAAACTACTGTAAAACAGTACCAACGATCTTGGAAAACTTACTCATTCTTGAGTTGAACGTCATGTGTGAGAAGTTAAACGAATTATTGAAAACAAAGGAACAGTTTGCTTCCATTCATATTCGCCTTTCATTAATCTGTTAGAAGAGGTTTGAGAGTTTCTGCTACGAAAGACTATGGGTGATGAGAACCAACACGATTTCCAGTTCTCAGTCCATAAGCCTATCACTATTGCTAACGCTCTGAAGCACGTTCACTGTTGATCTCCGAAGCGTTCTGGCATACACTAGTCGAAGTACTGTCTCTAATGACAAGGTGTGGTATTCGCGGGAGAGAACAGAACAGTGACAAATCCAAATATCGCTCAAAGGTTTGTACAATCAGCCGAATTGTCATTGTCTAATCTCAAAGTTTAGACTGACTGCGCGTCAAACTGAACGACAGCTCACGTCAGTTTCTAAGTTTTCATATGTACCAGCAATGTTACATACAATCGCAAATATATGATGTTGTTAAATAACAACAGTGGATGTAGAACATATTTTCATTCAACGTAACTAACAGCTCTGGCACAGTCATTAAGAATAAAGCGGATTGTTTCCTAAAAGGATCAATATATTTGTTGAATAGAGGAAGTTAAAGATGGTAGCCTGCTAGATAAAAAGCTTCCGACAGATAAATAGACTTCTAGAAGACCCAGAGGTCCATTCTTTCACGGATAGACAACTCAACGAAATGTTAACGCAAACATAGGGAACCAAAAAACAACCTACACACTACAGATGGGAAGCCTACGTGACAGCTTAAAAGCGGCGTCCACTTAAGACCAAATATATAAACAACTCGGTATAAGACAAGTCACCTGGATGTCTTCTAGATATAATGAACCCCATTTGTAAATCCTTTGGCAACTGTTACACAGGATGTAACTTTGAACTGGCCAGTACTCCAGAGAATGTCAGCAATTTACACATTCAGAATGCTTCTGTGCATAGTATGTGTAAACAAAACTGTACTCAATGCATTGTTAACTAAACAGATGTTGAATTTTCAGTCAAACTTCAATGAACCAACACATTTTCATGACTGTCAAACGATAACAGCATCACATTTTTATCAAAACTGTGGTCAATTTTTGGAAAAAAAATAGACATCTGATAATGAGTTTACTCACCTTGTATGATAGGTGGTCTATTTTACTCCACCGGATCGTGCTAGTGTACCAAATCCAGGCGTCTTTCGGTTGCTGTGAATAGCAATGTCGTACACACAAAAAGACTTGAAATTAGCAAAATATCTGCTCAAAATGGCTATTACGTCAGATACAAAGGCATTCTAAATCAACTTTTCAGGGTTACTCACAAAAACAAGAAGTTTGGAGAACAGAAGTTAAGATACATAGCAAACGAGTCATCTCAGATGAGGTTAAGTTTACGTAAGAGCATGCGGAATGAATTTGTGCGACCCAAATTGGTTAGTTGAATGTGTGAACACCAACTCGAATTGTATAAATCAATCACTTCGAGTAAAAACTCTACCCAATTTATATTCAACACTACCGACTGTCGAATTTACCTGGCAGTAATAAAATATACAAAAGCGACACCCGATCTTATTATCACTGTTGTGGTGAATAAACGAAGCTTCTCAGTAAAATTCGTTTGTTGTACCTCTGTCCTATTTTATCGGGTCAGTTTCTTAACTCGAAAGGAGAGAAATTAGATTGCTTCCACTGGGCTTCAGAAGGTAACTCCCCTGTAAACAAGTGAGAAACAGACTTGCATCACAAAAATTTCATCCAGCACGTGCAGTAAGTTTACTTGCTACGAAAGTTTTTAAAATATGTCCCATCTGATCATAATTGAATACCACTTATGATGAGCAGCAGTTCGAATAGTAACTTCTACTTCAGTTGTGTAGTATATTTTCCTCATCTTTTTGTCTATGAATGTATTGCTGTCAACACACTATCTCAACAAAACTTCAAACATGGTTGCTAAGAAAGCAATCACAACAACAGACCTTTTCATTCTTTCCTGTGGTTCTTCACAGGTTGGTTAATAGTTGAACGAACTATGCCACTGCCCCACAAGTAAAACTGTGCTTTTTAATTAAACGCACAAATCTATTTTCACTCACCATTTATTTAGCACTAGCGCACGTGCACTCGCCATTAGATTGGCACACAAAGCTTTATGCAGTCGTTTGTGATCGGATAAATGGACAGTTAGTATTTTGTGCGTTTTCCAGTCTAAAAGTACCCAACGTTTGTCACGTCTCATCGCTCTCTCGCCGCTTATCTGAAACACAGAGCCAGCGTACAAGGCTAACAAAGTGCTGTGGTTCATTCGTGACATGTATCACGCACCAGCTCGACTCGAGTTCTGGGATATTGATTAGCTTGTGTACACGTGTGTTACATTACTTATTCAGGCGCGCGCGTATTCAACAGTGTCGCTAGCTGAGCCATTCAATACACACCCATTGACGAAGAAGAGCCGGGTGAGAGTGCCAGGACCGGGGGCAAATTGTTATGCCAACCAATCAGAAGATAATTTATACGATATACAACGTGATTTTTGTCTGTATCACTTTCTTCGTGATGTATAAAGATTTCTGTAAATTTTAACACGAAGAAAACTTCATCTAGAATCTCAAGTGAGACTTAACCAGCAAGTATGATAATCAACTGCAGAAATAATGACATTCTCACATGAGATATAAGGAAACTCTACATAGGTCACAACTAGAAAAATAAGGATGTCCCCTTGCTGCAAACCAAACATATTCCTATTTGAAAGCAAAACCGGAATACTACACTTACACTAACATCGTTTCTTAAAAATCATTCATCTAAACAGACTCAGAAGAGCCTTTTATGTCAACTGGCAGAACAAAGTACTCATAAACGGATATTGGAAACAACGGAAGTTGATTTGTGTGATCAGACAAAACTATAGCGATGGCCGGGTCAACTCAGCCGAATAGTTACTCGGTCTTATTATAAGGAAGTGTTGAGCAGTGAACGTTTCATTGGTTAATACTGGATGTGATACCATGTATTATACAAGAACGCATAGAAGGATGGGGTGGAGACTGCTGAAAACAGCAAAACAATTTAAGGTGTCGTGACAAATGGTCGTATCAAACGTAAACATACCATAAAGATAAATACGCCCAAGGATGGTTAATGGATAGATTTAAAGTTTACTGACAGAAAAGGAAGCAAGAGAGGAAGAACAACACTGACACAGTTGGAACCGACGCGACTTACAAATGAAGCAGCTGACATTAAATTAGACACTTCAGAAGTGAGCAGCACAATCACACTAAGCTTCGTGGTGTACTGTGGACAGACTCAACAACAAAGTAGTACACTGTCATACTCAGTTGGTGGACACCATAATCCCTTTCTGACTTTTAGTATTTTTCGATGGGTCCTAAGATCTCTTCGAATGGCGTTTTGTATCAAGTGTTGTGTGATCTTCAAAAGAAACTAATAACACATACTTGATTCCGATCAAAACTTTATCCGGTTAACATGAGGTGAATATTCATACTGTACATCAAGGTGCACCAGTCAACTAGGATGACAGTTCTTATTGGTTGCCCGTCCGCTTACCGTCGTTAGATCGATATAGCTCTCCGCGCGGTCATACTGGGACAGCTTGACTTAATAGTTCTGTTGTGTTCATGTGCTATTTCGCGTATTCTGATTGGTCATGCCTGGTTCTTTACTAAGCCGGATTAAACGAATTAACTTTCCCGGTCGTGAGTTCTTCAGTATGTCGATGATTTGTTAATGAATTGCAGTATACTTTGCAACTGGTACAAACTTGCTCACGACTAAGTTAATTAACGGTCCCAGCTATTATCACACCCAGTAGGTTTGAGCACAATGGTGGACAATGAAGTTGTGGTTTTGACGCAATACCGTGAAAAGTATTGTGTGAAATGACACGGTGTGTCACTGAACAGACCTACTTTTCTCCGAAATAGAAGCAAAACAACCGAAAAACGATCGACAAGAGATGTTACAACACAGCCAAACGTGACAAATGATCTTTGGGTTCACCAAATTATCCTATGTGTCTTAGCTGTAAAAAAACATTTACGGGTTTACTAATAAAACTATAAAGATAATGTATAAACTGTTCACCCTGTATAACAAAATTCCCTCCGGACTGACGCCAAGGCAAACGGAGAAATGTCGCCGGTCCATTTTGGGAAGGCTTTGTAAATGCAGATTGAAGTCTGATGTATGCTTTGAAGCGGAACGAATAAATGCGAATTCTGCAGTACAGGCGACCATGTTTCTCACAGCCACATGTTCTTTTAACGTCCAGCGTAAAAGGTTATCCACTCCGTACTCTTGAATCAACTAAATGGAGACAGAAAATATAATGAGACGTCATCACAACATTAAATGTTGTTAAGTAAATTAAATTTAGTGCTAAAATCATAAAAGTTTAAAAACACAAAGGTGACTTTTCTCTGTGAAGTATTCATTTTCAACAACCTCTTTAAGATGGGTTAAATCAATTTGAAACTAAACGTGTACCATCAGTGAGATGTCACTAAATTAGTACTCATTACAGACGAACAATAAGCCATCATTTCCGCTCACTACTAATTAACACTATTAATGACTGAATTAATGTGAGTCGTCGATGAAATAACCAACATACTGTTCCGTTGCTATTCGTTAATGGCTTATGACATCAGCTGAGGAGTGTAGACTATAGAAATAGGGAAGCGTTCTCATGAAAATGTCCACAGTGATGAATTAAGTCCCAAAAAAGTTAAACCATCATTGGGAACTAAAAATTGCGGTACACATAAGACATATTTTCGTACCCAATAAAAAGCGTTTCGAGCATTAAACATAAGTTTTATGTGAGCAGGCGCTCTGACGTTTATTTAGAAACTTCAAACTCATTTACCGATTCCAAACAACTAGGCGTCATAAGTAAGTTCATTTTACTCAAAAATGAGCACGAAGGATCCAAGGGCCTTCGGTTAAAAATTCAACAGCCCTGCTAAGGTCGCTCTTTCCATCATCTTTCAGCTTGATGCACTGACAGCAATTACGACGAACTGCCTAACACGGCTATCAGATCGATCGTTCCACTTCTATTGGAAATTCGGCTGGTGCAGGTTGGTGCCTGTATTTTTTCACATGTCCTGTTTTTACACTGTAAATTGTTTGGTAAAAATGTTAAACTGAGAGCCTTTAGGTGCAGAGGCATCATAAACTCAGGTGCTCCAGATTTTGGTCCAAAAACCCAGGTAGTTGAAGAGCATCAGTGAGTTCGGTATAGAAGTGTGACAAACAGAATCTAATCACGATCTCGTACAGTGAACTGCGACTGTCTTTGTGCTATAGGCACAGAAAAAAATAAACGTCCCGCTGTTAGATAGCTCTCCCGTGGAACAAGACAAAACCGATGCTATCGCCGTAAACTACTTTTTTATAGGCATTCCGTTTGACCACAGTATTTCGCGCCTAAAAATTAGTAGGTTGGTTTTGGAATAGGTTTATTTGAATCGCAACATGCCCTAGCTTATTGTGAAGCATACTAACAATAATGTGAGATATGTTCGGTATGCCAAAGTAAATCATGTGTACCGGTAAGTATGTAAAGGCTGAATGAGTTAGTGACTCCGTTACAGTTACTGATTTCTCGTTTTGTTGAGCACAACACTGAAGTGAGAGATTATCAGAAATGTTTTGCCTGAGTTAGTATGCAGTTTTCGTGATACCACACCAATCAGATAAGAGAATTATGAAACAGGAAAATGAAACTAACGGAGAAAACTCATCACTGGAGAAGACAATCCGCGCTTTAATTCTCCGTAGTTTTAGCCGTAATAGTCACAAAAGCAGTTTATCCAGAATGATAGAATACCTCCGCACACTACGTGGATCCGTTAAAGCGTGTACAGTCAATGAGCAATGTTGACATGAACACAAAACTGCTGGATGTGCCGTCAATCAATGTAACATGAGTGTTACGGCTGACCCGCATGTTATAACATGGGATTTTTAGTCGATAAAACTGAAGGAGTGTGTACATCCAAGTATGGCACTGTTTCAACAAACTTATTAGGAAAACATCTTTCCACATTTATGGTTCAAATAGAAAAACAATCAAACATACGTTGTGTGTTATAACTGGAACAACCCAATCCATAGTGATTGTGTTATCTACAGCACAATCCTGGATACGTCATATATTGAATCAAAACTCAGAAGCTTGTTTATCGCCCGTTTTAACGCATTTGTAAAACAAAGAACCATGCACGGATTAATTGCAAAGCACTGACAATCAGTTCCACTATAGCCGCCGATTTTTGCACAGAAAACGGTCATTTGAAGACAATTTTTTCTTACAAATATGGCTGAACGATTTGTTTTGCCTCTAAGGTGGTAGATGCATGTCTAGAAAGTAATGCTATCCACATTTTCCAAAAATCTGATCATAATTAGATTCTGACTGAAAAATTCAACTGGCAGATTTCATCATGGAAGCACAACTGTTGACTTCTAAGAAAATAAACACTTGCACACCATGAAGGAGAAAATCGAACGGTTCAAATTTCCCAAATAAGCTATTCTAGCCGTTCCGGAAGTGAGTTTGTTCTTATGTTTATACATAGTTGGACTATTCATATGTTGAGTACTCTCAAAATGTTCTCAAAAACTGCGTGTCTCAGTTCGGTCATATCATTCTGTGTACTAACTGGTTCTTACCAGTGTATGCCTTTAAAATGTGGCAACACTTCAAAATTTACGCAAATTTAACATAGCTGATCTTGGGCATTCCTGCACAATTACAGTCAGGTGTCGCACACAAGATGGACAAGTTGAGAGTTGTCACATTTTTTTATACTGAGATGATTTCACACAATTGATTGGCCAATCCTACGAACGAAAGCAGATCATCATAGCATTTCACGGTTACAGAATTTGAGCGTCATATTAGGCGTACATGATCAGGATCAGAAACCAATTGTACTAATAAAAATTTATTGTTCGATCAAAAAGGTGTTGTGATTTAAGATTGACACAGGTTTGATTTTCAACCTTTCGAAAAACGTACACCAGATATCTATCCCATCACGTATTTGTTCTAGTGAAAAATAAAATAGGGGTTGTTGATGTTTGTTCATTTCATTGTTTTATCGCCATGCGCTTAACCTATATAACTGAATGTTTTTGATGTATTCGACTGATGAGAATAAACGAAATGCTTGCATCTCGCAATGTAAGTCTTCTTGCCGTCTTAATGAACTGGATAAAGGGAACTCAATGTTTCGAAAAAAATTGACAAACTTTTTTACGTTCACGCTTGGGTTGAATTAGTGAACCGGAAAATGGCGTCACACCGAATGATCTGTAAGATTATCCAATATACGGCACATGTAAATGTTTATGTCTAGAAGTTACAGGTCTGACATCACAAGAATCCGAAAAATGGTTTCTGAGCTAGGCCAAAACTTCAAGTCTCGAATATTATCTCATTGGTGATCATGGTACGAAACTATAATTTATCCAATTTGCTAAAACAACAGGAACCACACTTCAACCTGTGGTGAGTAAAGCGAACTTTATACTCTTTTTTTCGTAATATATGAGTCACATATTCTTTTGATTAAGCTGAAATTCATCGCATACAAAAATTGAATTCCACACCACACCACACTAAACCGGAAGTTTGTAACCGCGGTCTGTCTACACATCAACAGCTCTCAAAGCCAGCTGAGTGTACACAATCAATTACGATTACAATTTACTTCCCGGTGGAACACAATACTGGTATCCGTTACATAGTCAAGACCTACTCAACGTGCACAGCCGATCGATTTTCAGACGATTTCTGCTTTCACCAACTCAGGCCACCATCAGGTTGAAGCAACGCTAAACACCAGATCTGGTGGCTACAACTGTAAAGAATCTTATCGAAGATATCCTTCGCTCAGATTCATGCGTGCATGAAACATTGCACCGTAAGTCCAACAGCACTAACATGGCCGCAAGTGTTAACATTAACACAAGTGCAGTTCACAATATCACGCTGGAACACACACTGTATAGGATTTCATCTACGGTATAGATAATGTGAAGTGCTGACACAGCAAACAAATTGCGTTAACTGATGAGTAGTAGAGAATTTTGATTTTAATACAGATTGAACATCACCCACAACTGATCGCAGTTGTCGCATTCTCATAAACTTTCCAGTGGGCCCATTTCGAAAAGAAGCACTAGACTCGAGTTTCGCTCTCAGTAGAGCGTGATTTCAATTTGCAGAGAAGTCCTAGTCGAGAGGTCATCGATTGAAGTTAATAGGCATTAACTGTCTTCTATCGAGAAGATCGGGCAACCTGATTATTAGTGACAAGCAAAAGTGGTTGAGTGTTCACATATGATAATTCGGTCGTACCCAATGTGAGGTCAATGGCGCAGTGGTAAACATGGTTGCCTCATGAACAACGTGGCCATGGTACTAGTCCCGGCAGTGGCGAGAAATTGCGTTTACTCGTCCGAGTTTCAGTGGGAATTCCAAACTACAGTAGGACGTGGAAACAGTGACAGTCCAGACTGCATGTCATCGTGTTGTACGGTGAGCAAACGATTGTCAGTATTCAAAAAAAGACGAATTCTGGAATGTTTGCTTTCGTCGAAAGCTGCGTAAAGATCGGTGACAAAGCTTTTGAGAGTATCATTCGGTATGTTTTGGCAAAACGGAACGACTTGATCAATACTGTCAAAAAGGTCAGTGTCCCTATCAATCGCGGACATATTAAAATGGATCCAAAGCTTGAAGGTGTAAACGCAGCCACATATGTAATTCACAAAAATGTCAGAAAAACGCGGAAGATTCTCAAGGAAGGGAGTATAATCTGCATGACGGGTAGCTATTCAGCATATGTTTGAAAAACAAAAAGGTGTGAAATCCCAAAAATATGGTTCCGTTATCGGAGTGACTTGTCCTTCGACCTTGGCATGGTGATCGGACAGGTGTACAATCTTGATTAAGAAGGCTATACTGACTAGGAGTTCGATTTTAGCAGGTTTAACCATGTCAGATGGGCCATAGAGAAACAACCAGACAAAGACGGTTACTTTCTTAGGGTTGAACGTCGCATTACTGACGATGTATGGGTGCTTAGGTAGTGATGCATAATTCTATGAGTCCAGCACATAATAACAATAGTTAGCTATCACAGATACCCGACCTCTGCTGGAAATGAATATTATCATTTGAACACACACGAAGCGGTCATCACCATTTGATAGACTGTGTGATAGCGTGACAGACCGATGTTAGACGATTATATAACTCAAAGACGAGAACGGCATTTTAGCATGCAACTACCGTTTGTCCGAAGGACGCTGCCATACCCACTATAACTGACGGTAGGTGGCAAAACCCCACCGAACAGATCAAGGCAACAGCCATCGAGCCAACAGACATTCGAAGGTAGAAACACATATATTTGTTCGACAATTATCCTTAGTTTGATATGAGAACACAATGGAGAGTATGCTGCTATCCCGATAGACCTAAGTAAGGAATACAGAAGAGCCACGTTTCGAAGTTTTGTCATCAACTCACCAAAGAGTTCCCGGGAATCTAAGATCACTGATAGAAAAAGCAAGATAAGTTTATATAAAGTTGTGCTGATCATCCACAACAGCAAGAGTTCTATGATTCGCCTAAGGCGACTTTTGACCGAACTGCCCGTATTCTGCGAAATGAGCCGGTTCAGAGTGGTAGTGAAAAACATAGTAAAATTATAAAATTATCCACTTAGAACTAACATTTAATCAACCGATAACCGCATTATTCCGATATTAAGAAAAGCGAATTTTCATCCTTTAGCGCACTCGCACCTAGTAGCCCTAGTGATCACTGGTCTACTATTCAGGGCAATACTCACTCGTTTATTATCCTTCATTGTCATTGAATATCACTGAATTCGAGTGCATACACGTCGGTGACATTAGCCTGGGATCTCAGTGAATAACGGAGAGTTGTACGTGGCTAGAAAGTCTACAAGATATGTTGCAGCATGACCACTTGGATCTTAATCTGCCTAAGAATCCAGGAGTGATAATGTCCCAATCTTTTAGGCAAACCGTTATACGATTTTGTAAAGTGGTATTTTCTCGTAGCGAATTTCAACAGAGCAGTCAAAAACTTTAATGATGATGGCCCTTTACATGATGGCGAGTAATCACTGATGCCGGCAGTTCGTGTGGTAATTCTACACTACTATCTGGAAACACTCTGTGATAAGGCAGTTTTTTGTAGTCAATGACTAGCTTGTAGCCACAAAGTTGTTATCTCTTTTTCATGATTTTTCCCCCGATTTTCTGCTTTTTTTCTTTCTCCAGTATTCATGCCTACTTACTACTCTATTACTTTACGGATCACTGGCAGGATCGATGACATCCCGAGCCATGGTATCTAGAGGTACAACTCAGAGTTGAAAGTAACGATGACGAGTGATCAGCAGCACAGAAACAAAGGATAATGTATAGCTGATGTGACCTCTACTGACAGTACAAACAGTTCATCGCAGCTTGAACTTTGTTCAAAGGCTACACTTCTAACGTCCAAATAGTTGGTCACGTTCACCGTAAAGTATGTCATTTCAAAACTGAAAAATAATGTAGAACCCAATGACAAGCGAACAAGGTTGCTCGTAAGTAAATGACCAATCAGGAGATGGTAAAGCATTAAAAGTCAATTACCAGTACGTCAGTGGGAATCGAGGAAAGCCTCACTGACCAGAACAGCAACTTAACATATAGCCCTGGGAATACGCTTGACTCTGAAGAACAGCGTTCCACTTACTACTCTCAACAAACAGTGACGGGGTGTGGGACTGAAGACGGAAATAGGAGAGACAAACCAATACGTTGGTTCAAGAATCCACTGTTTTTAAAGGTCAGTCGTGAGAAGGACAGATTGTTGTTTGTGTACTCAACCCATCTAGCCATCGATGCAGATCGATCAGAAGCCGTCCGCCATAGGCACGAGAATTCATAACCATCTGTTTCATTTACAAAGTCATCGGCCTTAGTGACTCCGATAGTCTTTGCGATCGAACGTTCCTGCGTGCTTCGAAACCTTCGTCTGGTTGCTTGGACACTTTCTGGACCAATTTCATGACTAGTGTCTTACATTTAACTAGCGATCAAGGAATCCCTATTGGTGGTTCATAATTATTTCGGCGAGATTTCGCAGTCTGACCTTGAAGTTCACTCGGTCTGGCCTTTGGCCAACGTAAACCTGTGAATAGGCATTATTTCATACGGGCGGTAAGGAATTCTCCAAACCGACGTGGAGCTGTTCAAATGCATTTGGTATATTTGAAAGAACCTACCGTGTAAAGTTCAGTTGGAACGTTTTTTGAAACCGATTACTATCGGTAACAATTTACCAGTAAGTTACACCGAGTTACATCTATCATGCAGCTATGAGAAGAAAGACCAATAGTTATGAGATAAAAGAAGGGAGGTGGATGGAGCTACTTTTATCAAACCCCAAACACTGAACGTCAAGATGTCCACACTTTGAAATCAAACGGCTGAGTTGCAAGTGAAAATAAGACATCAACAAGATAACAGCTTCCCAACGATTTTTATTGACTCGGTCTACTAATTTTCGCCTAATCACAGACAACATAACCAAACACCACGGTCATACCACTCAAAAGTTGCAGCATACTTTGAGCATCAAATATCAGCGAAGATGGATACTGATCGTGAACAGAAAACACACCGTAAGCTGTTAGTTTCCAAGAGGACAATGTCTATCAGTCTTCTACTTCGTGCAATCTCTCTATAAACAACAAACTTGTAAAATGACATGCATGTACAACAGCTGACAAACATCGGCAATGGACTCACTCGTTGCGGATAGATAGCTCCAGGATCGAAATAGTTTGGCACAACGGATTTATCATACTCGGTTATTGTCATAAGGTTCAACGGTGCATTCCCATATTCTGCTTGCAGGGCAAACCCACCAAGTTGCAGATAAGATTGTAAATCGCAATAAAGTCCGTATTCAAGCACATTTGTTCTCAACTGCTCATAGTAAATATGTTGTGTGGAACGATCCTTCAAGCAATGAATTGGAATGTAGAAACGAACACGAAAGTAAACAGTCGGGTATTCCTCGGTTGTTAGAGTGATAGAAACGGAATCTTTTCCAGGCAAACAAGCTTCTGTTGAATTGAATCTCAGAGGATTCCCCTTTATTGAAATATGAACAGAAAGCGAAGTAATTGAAGGAATCTAACAAGTCTACATAAAAAAAAAACAATGATATCAGCCATTACGTGGTGTTCGTGTCTGTAAGGCCTGTTTTAAAACATTTATCGAAAGAAAAATGACACAAAGCGAATTACTTCTTCAAACTGAGACTAATTGACCTTGGTCCACTTTTTTAATGGGTAGATGAAACAACCAATTTTCACTCAGTGCGTAAAATGCGAGGATAGCATAGAAAAGTGTGTGTGCGATGCAAAATCGTCCGAAAGGTATGCGATGAGCATTCTGTTTCATGTCAGACGATCAAGTGATGCGATGATTGTGTAATTGAGCACATGTGAGCCAAGACTGTCAGAACAGATCAAAGCAAACTTTGATGAGCACAAATCGATTTGCCTGTGTGTGCACAACTAGGTGACAGTCATGAGAAAGACACAAGTGAATGGCTTGCCTCGCCTGATTTTCTCCCACAAGTGACCAGTAAGGCGAAAATAATCCGTACATATGCGGACAAAAAAGCTTGCATGAAATGAGCATACAGTTGCAGAATACAAACCCTACGCTGGTCACTTATGCTATTTTCACTACTTTGGGCAGTTCAATATGCAAAAGGTTTTCGCTAGCTGGATAGCACTACACGTAAACTGGAGCATAGGGCTGCTCCAGATAAAACTGTACTTTCCCCAGGACCTTGACAAGCCACTGGTCAGATTTCAAAATTCAAAGGAGAAGGTAACTACCAAGAACCCTGGCCTTTGGAGCTACCTTGAGGAGGCTCACGAAGAAGGATGCCAAGCACGTTGAAATAACTACATACATATCGAAGATCAGCATGCGTATGCTTGTATGCGTTTGACTCTCATACTGAGGCCTAGTGAATGGCGTTTTCATCATTCTAGATTGAAGATGACAGCAATAATTAAATGTGATGTAAAGTGTGAAAATACAAAAAAGTATTTACATCGATTATAAAAAGTACGGTTGCAACAAGCGCATACAATATAAAATCCGGTCCCTTATGTAGAATAGTCTTTATTTGTGTCTAAGGACATTGGTTTGGATTTGGAAAGCGTTGTCAGCATTGTTCTTTTGGTCTTTACATCTGAAGTGATTGAACCCATGTTGCGGTGTCGAGCCGAAGTCTTGGTAATAACAACGTTTCACTAGACAAGTATAATACTTTTGCTTAGGATTGCAGATTACCGAATGTAAATTACCACGACAGAGGTAGATGACAACTACAAACTGTCAGCATCTGATGTAAGTTGATCTCAGAACAGTAGGCATCAAGAAATTTGATGACGATTATCATGGCTCTATCAGACTGGAAACCCTCAAATGTTGTGTACCAATTAGATTTTGACTGTGTATTGAAATGACCAACACTATATGAAGTTTAACATTTTCAGGTGTAAGTACTACCAAGTATGATGAAACGACAAAATACTGTGTTCTAGACCTATCCATCAATGGAACTGTGTGCATTTAAGAATAACAGTCAATAGATAGAAACTGAGCTTTGAATAGGTAGGATTTCCATGCAGGTTTAGTTTCGTATGTGTTATGGCTTATCAGTAACACATATTCTTGCCACGACCAGTTTTCGAACTTCGGTGCTTATGTATATGAGATGAACATGTTGACGACTGCCTTACTAATCTCATATCGAGTAAGACCGATTCGGTTGTATATCAAAAGAGGGTGACCGAAATGCTAATAGGAATGCCGTAGCTGCGACCATTTGAGTGATATTCAATTTATACCAACCGAAATCCCCTACAACCTATCAGTAATCAGAATATTACAAAATAAGTTAATTTTTTTAGAAGAGAACCTATTTCGAAGAATCTGAACTTCGGCTGGATTAGAACCAGCAACAGAAGCAACATTTTCAGGTGCAACAAATGCCCTATCAACTCATCTACGAAACTACCGAGGACTTCGGCTGGATTTCTGTCACCTCAACCTATAGAAAGGTCACAGTCGTAAGTAATTCATTGAAGTTACCAGTACAGTTATTGTATTTCTTCTCGAGGTGATCCGCCAACCTGATCATTACTCACAAGCAAATGTGGCTGGGTGTTCAGATATGATGATTCAGCCGTGCCTAATGCAATGTCAATTGCTCACTGGTCAACAACGTTGCCTCCAGAAAGCGTGACCGAAGTTCTAGTCCCGGTAGACGAGGATATGCATTACTGACGAACTCTAACTAGAAAGTTTGTGGTAATAAAAGGAGGGCGATCATTTGTGACTGGTGTTTACTTTATATTGACCGAAATCTCCTACTACTCATAAGTAATCACTATAGATATGCAGCCCACCTGGGTTCGCTAACTGTTTCATACATTATTCATACAGTCAAGTAATGAAACTTCTTCGACCGTTACTTCAGTGGTTAAGTCGTCAAGGGAACCATGGCATGTTTCAAAAAGTTGCAAATCCCCGCCGAAATCATGAAGACAAAACTTCTCCAAGCGACACATTCTAATCATAGGCTGGTAAAATTATATTCAATTACGTTACAATGAGCAAGTTACCGAGCGGAAATGAAGTGATGAACGAGGCAATTGAGTAAAGCATGAATACGATTTCGTTATGGGTATGTCAACAAACGAGGTAGGCTTGAGCTAATCAGCGTTAATTGAGTTAGGTTAGACTGAAGGGATCACACTGTCACCTGGGTTAGGTGCACGTGTTTGATCATGGTAATCCCACTTTGGTGTAGTGCACAGCAAAAGTTTCCGAATGTTGTTTACGAAAATGGACACATATTTACCATAAATTAAAAAAGCAAACACCTATTAGGATATATATTCACTCCGGATGGAACTTATTGATGCACATCCGGATTGTGGGACGGCCGAATAAACCGTTAGAAAATGTTGTTATTGGTCCATAAATCTGCACAGGTGATAAAATGATGAAACACTTTCACGTTCATGACTCAATTTTGAAAAAACGTTGCTGGAAAGCTCAGTAGTACGAAAGAAACGTTCTCAGGTGTAAGGAAAAAACTGAACGCGAAAAGGTACCTGACGTGCAGCGCACCAACTTCAAAGAGTTGTACACAATGACTTGTTATAATGAAGGAACCCACAGATGCACATATTTGTGGCATTACATTCCGTGCAAAAGGTAACACTTTGTTGAGTTGCCCTCAGCTGATGATAATGAAATTACGATCCATTTGCCAACAGAAATAGCTAATTCTGAATCAAGTTGGGTAAGCACACGTCTCATGCAAATCGAACGATTGATAAATCGCAAAGTATATAACTCTGCTAAAGGATGAATCTGCAGCAAATTCATGTACGCCTTAAAATTTATTGGAAGGTCTCTAATCTCTAAACATACTTAAGCAATTCGTTAAAATATGGTTCTCCTAAACAGATGGGTGCTCTTCGACCACCCACGAAGATAAATTACGTCAGCTATTACCCATATTTCACACATGACAATCATCCTGATACAGTAGAAATATTGACTTGCAAATCTACACTAATTACATACAAAATTAAGCGCCAGATAGTGATAAATCCTTCAACACCAGAAACTTGGCTCCCAGTAACGTTGCCTTCAAAGCAATATTTTTAATTTCGACTTGGACACCACTCATATTCGATCACAATCCTCGTATTCGGATAAGCCTTTCGGTCGGCTCATTTCATAAGGAAGCACTAGACTGGTGATTCGCTCTTATTAAAGCTCGTCAGTAGTGCATATCCTTGTCCGTTCCAGAATTTGCACTCTGACCCTCGTGTTTGTGAGACTAGCGTGTTAACCACAACACCAATAACTTCAAACTAGGCGTGACCGAACAGTAATATCAAAATGCTTAGTCGCAGCCTTGTGTAAATGGTGTTCACATTGCCCGATCATCCCGATTGGAGACAGAGTAACTGTCCTGTTACCTTCAATCGATAACTCCGTGATCAAGAACTCCTCAGTTCAACTGAAGTCACGAAATTTATTGAACCAACTGAGAAATGTGTATAGTTTGCATTGAATTCACACAAGGTTGCGACTGAGCATTTTGATATGATTGATCGGTCACGCCTAGTCTGAGGTTACTGGCGTTGTAGTTAACACGCTAGTCTCACAAACACGAGGGTCGGAGTGCAAATTCCTGCGAGTTTCACTTTTGTTAGGGCTTGTCAGTAATATATATCTTTGCAACTGCCGGGACAAGAACTTCGGTCACGCTTTCATGAGGTAACCCTGTTAACCACTGAGTCAGTGACCTTGTTTTAGGTACGACTGAATCATCATATATGAACAGAGCCACATCTGCCTGTGATTAATGCTCTGATTGCCCATCGCCTTTAATGGGGATACAGTAACTGTTCTGTTATCTCCAATGAATGACCTGCGACTACGATTTTTCTATAGGTTGAGGTAACAAAAATCCAGCAGAAGTCCTCGATGGCCTCATGGCTCAGTTGATAGAGCAATTGTTGCGTCTGAGAATGTTGTTTCTGTTCTTTTGCTTCTGGACTGTGATCGAATGTGAGTGATGTTCACTTTGAAATAACCGAAATCCCTGAAATTCAATCCAAAGAATATTTTTAATACTGAAGATAAACATTTCTTTTTAAGTATTGCCGAGAGTAATAGATGTGCTTTCAGATTATTATGGTCATTACAGATATTTCATAAATTATGTTTATTTAATCCTTTCCCGCAACTTTTTCGGGAAGAAAACGCTCCTATCCGGATTATTTTTTTATGTATGAGTTTCTACTTTAAGTTTAATGTTGTACATAAATGAACCTATTAAGTTGATTACTTTTTTATTGTTCATTTAAAAATGCACTTTCATTTATATAAGAAATACTGTTTATTTCACAGGGACAGAGAAAATATATGTTGACGAAAGGTGTTGACGTAGTCAATTTCGTTACCGTGGCAGTGAAACCGTTTATCCAACCCTAACTGCACCCATGTGATGTAAGTTCATATGAATGTATTTGTCCCCATGTGTTAAACTTGCATAATGTAATCATGTATATGTATATACAGATATATATATATATGTGTATATGTAATCAGCTAATAAGAATCAACGGAATGCTTACACCTCGCGATGTCTTGTCATCTTGATCAGTTGGATAAATTAAACTCAATATTTCAAAATATACTTTGTCAAACATTGTTCAGGATAATTTTCTTGCCGGCTGAACTGCTAAAACGTCCAGTGGCCAAAGTTGCATTCACAAACGTGCTCCAACTAACGGTGATTTGACATGCTGATATGCTACCATACCGTAGATTCAACACAAGTTGGTCGTATTCAAGATAGTCTTCATTCATACTTGAACAGGCTTCTAGCAAGTTCCTTCCAAATAGAAATCTTTTCACCTAAATAAATGGCACAGTTATTGTGACTCATCTCGAAGAGGTAGGGAAACGTTAACACTAATCACAACCGATTTGGTCTAACTTAACATGAGGTCGTCGATGTGATCTCATGTGAACACAGGCCAGGGTACAAATACCGGTCGTAACAAGAATATGCGCTATTAGTGAGTCATAATATTTATGAAACTGGATTTTCCCGATTTTTTTGGAAGGGACTACATGGAAAGCTTACCTGAATGTCGAAGATACAAGAAAATACGAGCCCAAGTAATATCATCTACTAATCAGTGATCTTCTATCGACAAGTCAATTTCGATTTCAACACTCCTGAGGAAGGTCACCTGAGGTGGTTGAAACGTAGAGCATTACAACTCGCTCGTAACGTTGTGTTATTCTCAATCCATTTACCAATCCTCCCCAATCGTCAAACGATCAGTCTGACCAATTTTTGAGTTGGTCTAACAATTCTATTCGACGTTTTGATGCGCAATTACGGACCGCGTTTACAAAAAATCAACCATATTTATTAAACTTCAAAGACGTATTTATTATCGATCGTGACCGCTCGTTGCTATTTTGTAGACAATAACTGGCAGAAACATTGCGTTTACCATGACAGATCCTCCTTGAGCACGTGGCCCTTGATGCTCCTGTCAAGTTTGTTTGGAACTCAGCTTGGCTGGTCAACCTTAACTGTTGTTAGTATGGTTAACTGTTGATCAAAATACACAGATTGACCGAGCAATCTGTGTGTTTCACGATTTATTTGCGTTGAACAGCAATGAAACAAAACTAATTAACCTGTCTCAACTTCCCCGGAAGCGCAAACGGGAGCGCGATGAATAACTATGCTATTATCAGCTTATCGTTCTCAAAAGCAATGTTACGAGGATGATCGCCGTTTTTGAGCTTGTGTACACAGTTAACATGTACAGCCTTTCGGTAACGTCATCATCAACAACTAATCGTCATATATATAGTTTGAGTGGGTGGATAGTTATACAGCAAACAAAGTAATTACAAAAGGTAATTAACAGCAACACAGTTGAATAAATTAACATTGTAGGATATATGTTTCCAGTCTAACTATCAACTCAACAGTATTTCACATGCCTAATTTTGTGCGAAATTGAAAAATGCTTTTAGCCAGTGAGTGTTCCTCTTATATTGTTGCATAACAGCGTCTTGTTATATATATAACTGATGCCAGTTCGGTTTTCGATACTGCAAGTCGTAGGCCTGTTTTAGTGGTCTGCTGACTCATAACTGTTTGTGTTGTTGCCCCTTATAGGACTATTACCTAAACCATTACCTCGAAACAGCACTGTCTCCCGGTATTTCCACGTCGCAAAAAGTTGGTTTATGATCACAACAGACAATTCTGACATGTCTGTTACATGTTTGGTGATCGCCCCGGAATGGTCTTCGTCAATCCGTACCGGTGTGACCAACTGGCGGATACACAGGTACGAATACCTGGTTAACACAGTTTGGTTTGATCGATTTTTTCTGGGTTCTCAAGCGGCTATCATACACGAGATACACTTACGCTAGCGCACAAAGCAACCTCTGCCCATGCACCAAGTACTCTTTGATACCACTGGCATTGACAGGTTCACATAGGTCTTCAATCACTGGAGGCGGTGTTGATTTGAAGAAGAGGGCAGTGTAGAGCGCGATAAAAGGCACTGTTGACATCAACTTCAGTTCACGATTTCCATACCATTCTATGACTTGTAATAAAGTACTGATTGAACTATGGCCATAAAATATGTAGAGAAGAAAAATATGATTAGGGCAGCCGTACACCGAAACACAGTGGCTTACTTAGAGATCGTTTACATACAAAGTAAGTGAGAAGGAACATAAAACAGAGCCAAGAAAAAAGTCGTTTTTATGTGGAACACGAGATAAACTGCAAATATTACACGTAGCATCATGAGAAGTAACGTATACCTACTATGAGGTGCAATGGATCAAGTACATTTTCCCATGTAAATAACACAAAACAGTTACACTAAATCGAACGACCGAAGAGATCAATTCGGACCGAGTTTCAGTATCTACAGTTAAACATAGAAATATCTCGAGTTATCAACGTAGAAGGACAAATGAACGACTACCCATTAACATGTTGGATGTCAATTAGATAATGAAATTAGTAAAAATCAAAGTTGCGAACAAATCACTAACATTTCTTTTGTAGGCCTTCATCAGACTGAGGTAACTGAAGTTGATTTTCTTCAATCTTTCACGTGGATCAAGAAATAAATAATTTTCAGCTGTTGAATGTCATCGTTTTTGAAAGCCATGAATCCACTCACCTGATAATACAGCCAGACCAAACAAGTCACGTTCTTCCAACTGTAAAGCATTACATACTTCATGAAAAACGTCTTCAACTGTGGATTCCTTTCGGTAAGACAGAATTAGGTGTTCATAAGTTAGTAAAATGACTTTGATTCTCAATTCATTTTTGAAGCTCTTTGCCATGAAGATCTAAGTCTAGAAAATGAAATATAACGAGCAAAAATATAAATGCTTTCGTTTTAAGAGAAACTACATTATTCAGAAAATAACCAATACAAACCTATTAAAGAACAGGCGTATGGCCAAATAAAATAAATAGACGTGACAGATTTTTTCTAGAGAGATGGGGAGCAAAAGTGATATACAATCGTCGTTGGAATACTGTGTTTGAACATTTATTGTAAATAGACCTATCTCACAATCACACTGTCATGGTGACTTTAGTATGCACTGGTCCTATAGGTCCTATAGCTTTCCCGAACCTATAATGAGTCGCCGTATGATTTGGATACTATCCACATTCTGTGCCGCTCATATAGTCAGTGGTGAATCACAAAAATGGTCACCTGGTTATCAGCATCTGTGTTTTCACAATATTATCAGTTTGATATAGAGGAGTGAGTTAAAGAGAGCCAATAAGATTTGAAGTGTGGTTAGATTCAACTGATTACGCTTAAATAAATCAAATAAAGTTTGAAGTTTTGTAGAGACTGGAAGATATATAGGTTAACTACTGATTGTTGAAACTGGATGCATGAAAACTACAACTACTAGAAGGGACTGACTGCTCCTAACCTCAACAATAGCAGATTAATAGAACTTAGGACCAACACTGTACAGGGTATACAGTTTTGGGTTTTATAAAATGCAACAGTATTTGAACAGCGAGGCTCACCGTCCAAATCCATGTGATGTCCAAAACTTAGAACAAACCCACATAGGTAGTTACCGATTGCCAGCTATCAAGGCAAAGATACTGACAACCAAATATCTCGCTTACGAGGCTTGATTCCGGCCATGTGAATGTTGCATACTATCGTTATTATTCAACGATGCCACGACTCTACCAAGATCAGGAAACACGAAGTCTGAAATCGCGAATATAAGTCATCTATTTCCTCAGTGGAAAGCTGCCATTTTGAGGAGATTTTTCGGCCATATGTGCATATGGTCTGTACTTACACTGACGTGATAATGTGAATTTTAATCATTATATTTTGCCAGTGATTGCCAGTATAGCAAACATATTACGTCCCCCTTCAGAAAAAAACAGCGCTTGTCAACGTCCAGAAAAATCCTGGAGAGAGCCTGTTACTCACATACAGTCCAATTACTGTTTCATAACCTTACACAAAAAAACTTGTAATATTTAGGCTTTACCTAATATTTCAGCATAATGTAGTTGACTGTAATAAGCATCATTAAAGGTTTTGAAATTTCATCGTTAAACACATTAGTTTTTATAAGCTTGTGATGAGTTTCTGCAACCTACTGAGTATTTTTTTCGGAAATAATCTTAAGAAACCTCTGATAATATCAGTCTCTACAGTAGAATGCGCGTACTCAAAACTACTGGTTGACGCACTGCTACAAGCTTGGTAAAATCTGACCAAAATATTGAACTCAGCAAGTTTAGTGGATTTTAAGGACTCGAACTTTATATACCCTTCTCAGTTTCACATTAGTAAGAAATACGATTCTCCGAAATTATAAAAGGCCTCTTCGAAGAAAAACCATCTCACTTTCTCCAAGATTTTTGACATTTTTGCGCGCTCACACTCATTCATCCTTACGTGCATATCTGTGATGATACAGTTCAGTAAGTGTGCTCCATGAATAAAATGACTTGATGAAAAACATTCGTTTTAGCACTTGATTAATAACTATCCTGTTAGCTGTCCGTTTTTTTAATCATCAGCTTTGGCTAATCGCATTTTCCATCCTATGTGGCAATGCATATTCGAACCCTAAGTTCATACAGTTTTACCGTGCCAGAATTTTCATCCATTCACTCGGTTTGACTTTTGTACAAAATTAAGATTGTGGTACAAAGTTCAAACTGTTTGCATTAATCTGCGCTGGTTACCACTGAGCCAAGAGGTTCTGATCAATTAGCATTTCAACGAAGTACCCAAAAAGATGTTGTCCAACAAAGAACAGAGAAAACTGCGACCGCAACGTATTACCTTAGTTTGCCGTGCCATAATATGCTCCAATCGGATGGCTTTATGATTGTTTGATATGTTTGAAGCCCAACGATAGGCCGCACCACCACAACAAAATTAAGGTGACCCAATGTTTCACAGATAAGATTGTTACAAAGTGCAGCATATCGCACATTTTCGTCCCACTAACTACGATCATATTAGCGAAAGGTTAGTTCGTACTCACATATTTTCAAAAAGCCGATGAAGAATCTCACTAAATAGACAATAGCGCATAGATGCGACCAAACCGTAGGCCTGTATTTCATAATACAAACGCGTACGCACATGATGCATGAGTGAAATGTGCGTTAGGACAGCCATCACGTGACATGAGCGCGCGACAGCTGAGAAACCAGCCCGCCTTTACAACTGGATGGCGCCTGAACAGATCGATGAGTTGAGGTAGGATTAGCAGCTATATTCGTTTCGTATGAGAGCAGTCAACAAAGGGAGATTGGTTACTCTTGCCTTGCCAGCAGATACAACTTCTTGCCTACTCAAAACGGTGATATTTTGACTTTCAAGCAAGTTCGTCTGAACATATGAGAGATCTTCAAAAGAATTTAAAGGACAAAGTGCACAATCAACCAGGTAATTAAAGGTTAGCCTTCTGGAACAAATAATGGCTTTTTTTTAAAAAAAGAGAACCTCAGTTTCAGTTGAACAAGGCCAGATTAGAGTCATCAGATTAAGGTCTGATGCAACGGAATTATCCACAACTGAACTTCACGACTTTGCTGGAAATATCCAGAATAACCGTACAAAGACATTACAAGGTTGGTCAAAGCACTAGAAGATATAGAAAACGGTTCCTAGCAATTCGGGATGAATCCAATGTTACGAGGGGTGGATAGAGATCCACTTTACATATACACAAATTGATCATGACACAAAGTTGATTGCAGCTTTCGCATTCGCGTGGAATTCCTAGTCAGCCTCTTCCGAAAAGACAAGTTACACACAAGTTTCACTCTTGTTAGCACAGCACTGTCACGATCGAGATGTGAATTTCGACCACGAATTCACGAAGAAGCCATGCTGAGCACCGCGTCATTGGCCTCACATGAAGTATGACCAAACTGTCGCATGTGAACTCTCGACTACTTTGCATGTCAGTAATGAACAAGTTGTCTCATCGAAAGCTGTGATCAGGTGTGAATGTTGTTCAGTTTAAATCCAACATTGTCCCGAGTTTTCAAAAACAGTTGACGGAGAATGTGCGCAGTTTAGTATAAGGAAGATTACCTCAAACCTGAATAGCTGTAATGCAGTGGTACCAACATATTCTAAAAACCAAGACGTGTACGGCAAGTATAATGATAAAATGGTCGTATGTTCAGCGACGAACATCATGTACTTGCCAGCCGAAATGGTCAGTAAAAGGTACCTTCTTATGTGAACGTAATGGACAGATTTGCATCACCACTTATCAAACAGTACAACCCAGGGGACGAAATCATTTAGCAAACAGTACTCTAATACGTATGTTACACGCCACAAGAATGTGTCCCGTTCATTCCGTGACTACAAGTGCTAGATTGGTTAGCCTATCATCTTTCGTTAGGCTTAGTCGACGGGTACACCATTATGCTGGTGTGTATGGGTGTGCGTCAAACTTGTGGAGTATCTTAAAGTGGGAATAAAATTTGTTGAGTCTGAACCGCTTTCATTCATCTGAAAGAAACAAGCCGAATAGATGCACTGAAATTCTGAAGCGGAAGTGAGCAAATGTGAACATTACAATCAGGTCCACTCTTGAATGCTTGTGACCTTTTATCGATTAGATAGTTTTACTCCAATTCAACACTTACCTCGCTAACTTGTTGTGGGTGCTGTCAATGTATCAAAGCACGACTTAGAAGAATCCGTGACAACAAGCTGTGGGGTCAGCTGCGATACACAACTGTCACTAATGGAACTACATAAATGCCGTACCCAGTACGTCAGTTCGTCTATGAGGGGTTTACCGGGAAAGAAGATTCTTGTTTACTGAAAATTACAACTCCCAACAATATCCGCTAAGTGGATTAGGTAACTATTTTGAGCAGAGAAGTCATCTAATCCCGGTTTTTGACATTCTTTGCAAGTGCATCCAGCAGAAAAACCGAAAACAACCAACCAACAACCTTTACCGGATAGATTGTGAGATCTGAAAAATCATTTCAGTAAGCTTTCCGCCTAGACAGTCATGACTGATTTGAACTTCCAAATGACTGAAGACATGAACCATCAGGCAAACTTATCGTACATACTTATCAACCCTAGTAAGAACTGTTTATGTTCTTCCCTCCTACATGGTATTTGCCGTCTGGTCAACCCTATTGTACAACTATTTAAAAAACAATAATTTGGAGAATACAAAAATACTGGGGTCTTCGGCAAAGTAGGCAATCAGTTCAAATTAGAAGCAAACCAGGATTGCCTTGAAGCACAATCCGATTCAATTTATAGACTAAGTAAACGTAACTATAATCTACCAAATGATTAACCTAGCGGGTATTCTGTTTGAGACAATACAACATCCACTCGAAAACATACGACCTTAAGGCACCTTCTTAACAACGCTGCAACCTTTATGGTTCAACATGGATTCTTGCTTACTTGTTCACGTGACAACCTGGCAGAAGTCAAGGTTGACGAGTTAACTTTGGACATCACCTTCGACGTTAATAAGGATGTCCACTGTCACGTAGTCCGCTATGGGCATACAGCTTTCAGAGTGATTGAAAGATTAGTTTTAAAACAGTAAAACATCGAGGGTCTAAGCTAGCTCCAAACGTTTCTTTCCCGGGTGTTCCAGAAGGCTCGGTTATTGAGCCCTTGGTAATTTTACTTACATCAAAGCTTTTCACACACAGCCTTCAATAGACCATTGCTTTTTCCAAAGGACCTTGAAGTTCGTAACTCCTGTGATTCGAACAGTATTCAAGCTGGTCTCAATATAATCAAGTAATAATTAACGATGTGGTGTTTTCTCATCAATGCCGATGAAACTGCACGCATAACTTTAGACACTCATAAGATGTACTGTTCAAAAACGTATTGTTATTTTCAAGATGAACGTCAGGGAGAGCTTGGGACTTTAGCTAGCTTCCCAATTGTTTCTTGCTTACGCGCAACAAAAGGTGTCTGCGAAATACTACACAATGATGAGCAAGTTCAGACGGACACTTTTTCATACAGAGAGGAATGAGTTACAAATCTTTTGAAACCCCCGTCGTTGTCTGAATAAACTACCTGAGCGGTACCCACCCGCTTTGCAAAAAGATACGAATTTTCTGGAACGTGTCCAACAGGCTCCAATAGAAGTGTTTTCAAAACGTAACGTATGACTTTAGACTTAACGTTTACAACCGCTACACACTAGAGTACTCAGGACATAAAGGAGACTTAATTCCTACTTGTTTCTTTTTCTCCGTAGGTCTTACGGAAATTGTTTTCGAGTTTCTGGATCAAAACGGTCTGCACTGGACACGATAATGTTGCGCAACACTAGATCTGGGTTTCTTGCTAAGTTTTGGTTCACTTGAACAAGTTGCCGCCTCCATCAGGACAAAACTGTAAGCGTTACTAGAACCACAGTTGCTTGGTTGAATTGATCATAAAGTTTAATAATCAATCTCACACGTTTTACTCCTCCTGTCATAAAACTGTGATCCCAGACAATAGTGCTACACCCGTTTCTTTATTATTCCCTTACCGCCATCCAAAACATCGCAAAACTGATAATAAAACATCGATTTGAGCGAATTGCACTCTAACTGATCAGCGAGTGATGATTACTTGGAACTTCTGTCCGATGCTAGTAATTTCTCTAGGAATAGTACGCATGTACAGCCCGATAAATAGGTGTGGCAAACAATAGGTAACTGATCGGTGCTCAACTGGCAGATGATTCAAAATCTTGACGTTAGCAGAGAGGTTCGCATTTCCAGTGGTACAACAAATCCATATACAAACACTGACCACCACGATGACTAGTGCGAATTATACGCCAATATTACTAGTCACAGTATTTTGTTGCCAGTTAATTGACGACAGCTTTTACATTTAGACAGCCTTTTTTGACGTAACTCTAAGTAAGCAAGAACCCGATCAAAACGTTGCTTGTTAGAACACATCAAGACAGTTACAAGCGATACAGGTCAGCCTTAGAGAGACGGAATGGAAGAATGCGTTTGTCACCAGAACAACTGCAACTTCTGTTACACTTTTTCCACCATGTTTTTGTTGTATTTTCTATATTAACCGAGATATGCTGTCTTTGCTCAATCCATAAAAAAATGGTTTGGTGTAGAACGCCCTGTTTAACCAGGTTGAACTGTATTTATTGCCGTTACCCGTGCACCATATTTTACTGGCTGAAGCAATAGTATATTCTCTGGGAGTTTGTCTAAGTAGCCCAAGAAGCACATGGCTCAAACCTCCTTCAGACCAGTGACGACCAGTGCAACATATCCGAACCAAAGCAGATTCCGTGATCAGAAGGAAAGTACAGCAAAGTGACAATATAAATGAAACATTTTGAACTACATTGTTCTGACAAAGTGAGTTGGTTCTATTTGTCTTCGTTTCACTTTTGGTCCAGTCTTATTCTGCGCTTGCGTCAAGGAGGCGAAGCAAAAATCATTCAATGGGAAAGTGTATTGATAGTTTTGGGAGAGAAATACGGCAATGCTGAAATCAACTGAAGGCCACTGATTGTAACAGAAATATCCTCTGACTTAAAAGATGTACACGAGAGCCTATTTAGCCGTCTGCATAGTGCCCACGTAGGTGTATCACTAGGGGTGCTTATATTTTATTTTTTAAGCAATTTTCATCTAATTCAGGACTACTCATACATTTTTCGCGGTTCATTAATAAGCGCGTGGGTACAACGTCGGTAATCCACGGTTCCGGGCTCGTTCAAATTTCACTCGCTCTTGTAGTCCCAATTGTGGTAACATCATCCAAGTGTTTAGAAGCGATTACCGGCGGCACAGCATAGTGAGCACTCTAGTTGCCGTTGATTGACTGCGTTTGGAAGCGTACGCACCGCAGCTCATTAATAATAGATTAACATGTTAGTACTCAGTTAGGACATGAACGTAACAGAACTTGTCCCGAAGAAAAAAGCGAGCTCATCGAAGAGCTCAGATCGATTGCATTGATTCTTGAAGATAGGTCGCCGTTTTATCATAAATTATCTTTAATTCTGTTACCAAATTTGTCTCCCAACTATGATCGTCCTTACCACGTGTATTGATCTCCTTTCAGTGGTACCCTCGCTGTTACAAAGACACGAAGTAAACGCCTGATCCTCGTAGTAGCCGTGGAAAACTACGGCGGTTGGCCTTCCAATCTAGATCTGATGTATCATTTTTGTCCGTATATTGTGAAGCTTCTGCAAATTAAAAGTGAAACAACCCTTTTCCACTACGCTAACACCTGATTGACAGCTTGACAGAAAACGCAGGACAAGCTGATGGAAAAGCGAATTAATCCACTTCTGTCAAGTGCACAATTACGCATATAGACCTACTTTGTAATTTTCAAAGAAACGCAAGAGACACGACCGATCGTTTATCCTCTGATAAGCGTTACCTCCTCTAACCCGTCATGATCATATCGGTATCGATGAAATTATGGGATAATTTTAAATACCCTTGTCAATGAGATTTGAAATTGTGGTGATCGCCATTGAACTTATTTCCTATTACTGTTGTTTTACCATATTTTTGACGTTTATTTGTATACTTGCGCTCGAGAGGTAAACACCTTATTTGCTCTGATCGGGTGTTATTACTACTGTGTCAAAACTAGCTTTGAGGTTGAGCTAAGTCAATTACTTCATTTCTGTAGTTCTGGAACCATCACAATTGGCGTCGCGGACTTCTGCAATTTCTTACGATGGATTCCTATCCATCCGAAATTCTGAATATTCAAAATTCGCCAAGAGAGATAGAAAATTATTCAGAACGCTCACGGGTAAAGAGCTGAAGACAAAAAGAAAAGCCGCCCACTCCCCCACTGAAATTGACAAAGAGGCGCTCAGCTTGGTGAAGAACGTGTCAGTTTCTGATTCACCAATTTTTCTTTCCTATGAATCCCCGGAGAGACCGCTGCTTCCACATGTTTAACCTGTAAATTCTAAAGCAGCTGAACGAGCTAAATTTTATATGCTAATGATAAATAAATCAGGTTATCAGGCAGCTCATCTTCGAAATCCATACTCAGGCAGCTCGGTGTAATTTTGAAGACCGATTACAAACTCAACTTCGTGACTGCTTGATCGCTGGAATAAATATGCGTGATCTGTGACAGAGCTTTAATTGTTTCTGAATTCCACTTTCCGGTCGGCTAGAACATTGTGCAACCTGTATCAGGATCTCAAAGTTGCTGTGAAAGATGAACAAATGATTTTATACAACAACAATGTGAAACGATCAGAAGGTCAACAAAGGCAGCGGTCTGAAAAGGTAAATATATTCCAGATGCAGTTGGTAATAATCAAATGCTACCCAACGGTGGAACAGCTGTGAGTCATGGGATAGCAAACATTCTCGACTGACCTATCCATTTTGAAGTGCTAATTGCCACAGGTGTGGTAAAATCTGCTATATTCAATCCGTTTTCTACAGTTCAAAGTCTTCTTTTACAGATTCCACTTGTGATGATAATAAGTTGAATTCCGATTTTTCATTCTATTGCCCTTGCTGTTAATTCTGATGATTCTATCAGTCACATTAAACAAACCAGCATAGTTAATGATTACATTGAACATTCGTTCATTGTGGACACTGGCAGCGTTAAATCCTCCATCCCTGTTGATTTCGCAAATTGCCTGAAGACGGTAATTATGAAACCTTCTGAAGTTTCTGTTAAAAGAATCACTGAACACGCTTTGACGATTCTTAGTTCCTGTCAGATCACACTTTCTGATCTTCAATCCAGTGTTAATAATTGCCCATTTTTAGTTATTGACTGTGGACCACCGATTGTTGGTTTAAAAAATATGCAACTTTTTAACATCTCTGTTTCATTGTTCTCGAATGCACGTAACCCACAAATGCGCAATTTACTCCTTCATTGTTCGAAAGCTTCTGGTAGTATGCGTATTAACCTAGTTTCGTTCGACCTCAAAGGTAATCCTGTCTTTATGAAGTGATGAATCATCCCTTTCAAGTTAAGTGGACCTGTCGGAAAGGTAATCAGTTAACTTTTGGAGAAATGGATATTAACGCCCCTGCAACCTTCGACTTGGGTTACACCTATTGTGACTCCGCTTAAACTTGACGGTAAAACGCCTCGAATTTGCGGCGATTACCGACTCACACTAAACAGAGTTGTGCCACTGTTGAACCAGAGGACATTCTGCATCAATTTCATGGCTCAAACTACTTTTCAAAGCTTGAGTTAAAAGATGCTTCTCTACAGATTCCACTCAACGAGGTTTCCAGTGCTCTGACAACTATCAATACTCCTTTCGAATTGTTTCGGTATAATTTTTCGCCTTTCAGTCTGAATGTATCGCCTGTTGTATTTCAAGATGCTATGAACACCATTGCCTCCAATCTAGAGAGTGTTTCCATTTACCAGGATGACATTATTATGCGTATGCCAACTCGGTCTATTCATGATGAATGAATGTATGCCCTACTGGAACGTTTTTTCTCTTCGAACATTGCTGTTAATTCTTCAAAATGCATGTATGGTAAGTCCAAATTCTTGTGTTTAAAGTTTCTCGTGGATGAGAGTGGTTATCGTCATGATCCTGATCATTTTTCACTTCTATCTAGGGCATTCACTCCAAAGACTTCCGATGGGTTTCGGTCTTTACTGGATTCTTCTCAGTATTCTTCTCTATTTACTCCTGATTTCGCTGATAAGGCAAAACTTTTATTTGATCAGCCTCTGTAAAATAATTTTGTTGGGACCGATTTATATTAACGAACTCTCCGCGTTCTATTGGAGTTTCTATCTTCCGATGCAGTATTACGTGCATCCTCTCCAAAGTCATCATTAACACTGACTACTGATGCGTCACCAACGGGTATTGGGGCTAGGCCAGAAGAAGACCATCTTGTTACTTGCAATTTTAGACATCCCCGTTCAGTAGAGCGTGAATATGCGCATACACAGAAGGAAGCATTAGACGTTTAATGGGCGATCAACAGACTTCACAAATATTTGTTCGGTGTTCATTTGACTACACTTACTGATCATGAAGCTCTCAAATTCACTTACACTCCTAATAAATCTCCTGCTATGTCTTCTGCGGTCATGATTCAGCGATGGAGTGTTGCTTTGGCTGCGTCTTCATAAAATAATTAGCCCCTTAGTGCGAACTTCATTCTTCATGCTGACTATTTTCTCGGTATGCTGACTCCGAAGAGGGTAGTGACTCAGACTGGTTATTGACTCGGTCACTTCCAGTTTCTCGCTCTGATTTGATTCGTGACGCTCAAAAATACTACCATGCAGTTTTCACTTTATTACGTGCTGATGAAGATTTCTTGAGTTCTACAAACGTTGAGATGAATCCCCTGTTACTCACGATGGATTATTGTGTTTTGGTAATAGAATATTTATTCCTCCCACATTACGGTCCGCGGTACTTCCGGTCATTTGGGAATGAGGAGGATCAAATCGTTGGCTCATCTGACTTGCTGGTGGCCAGAATCTAACGCTGATTTATGTAACATTTCTAAATGTTGTGCTCAGTGTGTGCACGAAGCGCAATCGCGATCATCAAAATAGGTAGCCTGACCAATGACTTGTGAAGCCTGGCAACGAGTAAATGCTGACCATTGCGCTCCATTTTTGGATAAATACTACACCTTGATTGTCTTTGATTCATATTCATATTGGTCGGAACTTTATTTTACGATGTCAGCAACTTCGGACTACAATCTGGTTGCAGTCGGGAAGGAGTACCATCTGCGTTGGTCACTGACAATGGCACACATTTTCCTGAGCAGAAGTTTAAGGACTGGCTCAAAAAAGTAGAATGTCGACATCTACTAACTACATCGATACATCCTCAATCCACCGGTGCCGCTGATAACTTGTTGCGTATTCTGAAATGTGCGATCAAGTCAATCAATCCATCTAATTTTGAAGAACTGTAAAATGGTGTGGATAACTTCGTGATGCAGTATCGAAATTCTGGCCGGTCAACAACGGAAAGCAGTTCAGCCAAGCTGTTCGAAATCCGTATCTTTCGAACCAATACGCTTAGTTTGGAATCAACTGAAGTTGTGTATCCTCAATTTCATTAGTTGTGTCGGAGAGAGCGTTTACTTACTTGCGTGGTACAATAACCTGTACATCGAAGCGCTGCATGCCGATTACCAGGCAAAAGTAGTGGATCTGTACTCCATGGAAGACTGATTCGACGGTGGCCATCGTTCAACATTATGGATTACTCCAATTTCGTAAGCGCTTTATAGTCCTCAATGGACATATCTCGTTCTTCACCTAGGGATTCCGGAATCCCTAGGTTCAACCACTTTCCCCCGCATAGACAAGAAAGCGTTCCAAACGCTTTACGGGGTTTATATAAGGCCGCTCCTCGAGTATGCTGATCAGGTGGTTTATATCGGCCTGACCCAAGCAGCACACGGCCCCATTTTTAATGGGGCAAAATGGGGCTTTTTGGGGGCAAAATGGGGCTTTGCATAAAAGTGGGTTTTTCTTGATAAGTACAAGACATTATCCTATGCTGTATATTTCTTGCAATGTCTCTGCTTCCGTTGTTGCTATTATTGCCTACATGTTATTATGTCTGACATCCGTGTTTTGTTTTAATGCATTAATCGATCATAAATTATTGTGCTTAGCTTGGTTTAACTTAGAACGCGGTAGGTTGTGGTGAACGGTTTTTGGCTGTCGTTGTGTTTTCGTGCAATATTGGTTACGTTTAGCCGAAAATAAGAGATCGCTGCTCGGTGTCAACTATTAACCGGAAGTGTAGGAGATTCATGCAACGTAATTCCGCTTCGTTGTACAGTACTTTGTGTTTAATCCTTTTTATTGTTCTTCACAACTTCCAATCTCCTCAAACTCATATGTACACTTGATGTTTAATCAATGTGAATTGAACGAATCAATAATACAAAGTACTTCTCTAATGTCGCGAGTCCCGCCTTCTTTCTGCGTTTCTTGTCGCTTATTTATTGATTTCTGGAGAGTAGAAAGCTAAGGCAGTCATCCATTGATTTCAGCATATCTCCGAATTCATGTGCCGTTACGATTGTCTCCGCTGTGATCGAGAATCTCCTCGGATCAACACGACAGAGCGCATCCATTGGAAACCTTCGTTCAGTATAGTGAAACACTGAACAAACCACCTTTACGAACTATTGTGAGTCATTTGCTTTCGTTTTTATCACATTTAACCTCGTGTTCACACCCAAGTTTTATACAGTGTTTACGTCTACAACAGTCTTATATACGTTATTTAGTTCTGTCCCCATCATTATATTAACTGTCCTCACATTTCTTTTCATCTCACATTTCAGATAACTGAAATACATGTACCTAAATTACAAGTCCGCAGATCAGGTAAGACGGATTATTATCCATAGCTATGTGCTTCCGTTTGCAAACTGCATCAACGTGTTGTTTTATATCTAGTGTGGCGCATCAACCGTAAGTTGCCTTCCGAACATTAGCTATCGCTTGTTGTGTAATCACTATAAATGTTTGTTTATGCATTTTTATCCACATAAGCAGCGACACTATGTTAATCTACTTCACTGACGTTCTCACTTACAATATCCTATCCGTTACCTTGCAGAAACTCTTCGAAGACAGACCATCCATATGGACAGTGAAGATAAGTGGACGAAGATATGACTTGCACTGTCAACCAGCTGTATGGGAAGAAACCAGTGTACTAATCCGAACAACCATATTGTACATTGACGATGATTGACAATAAATATGCATGTATTCACAGCTTTTCGTTCATTGTTCCTTGTAGTCTTGCGTTGGTGGGTCGTCCGGTAGAATAGGGACTAATGCGTATGCGATGGAATAATTATATGAGAAGAACTGAAAGAATAGTCCGTAGTAGTCGAGAGAAATCGGGCTCGTAGCTGAGCTTTCGCGCAGTAAAACGCTTTAACGGCCAGCCCCCATTTTGCCCCCATGGGTCCCACGTGGGGCCCATCGGTCAAACCCCATTTTTACCCCACGCCAGCCCCCAAAAGCCCTCCGGGTCCCCTAGGGGACCACAAGGGGCGTGCTATTTGGGGAAGAAAGACATATTAACCATTGAGCGTGTCCAGCGCGTGGCTATCAAACTAGTCACAGGTCTCAGTAGTGTCGCGTACGAGTCTCGACTTGAAATTCTTGATCTATACCCACTTGAATTTCGACGGCTCAGCGGTGATTTAATTTTCACACACTTCCTCTTCAGAGTAGGCCTCGGTGATCAGTTCTTCACTGTAGCGAATGATGACGGTCGGCGAGGACATAATATGAAGCTTTTCAAGCTTCGTCCTCAGACCTTTCTTAGACAGCGGTTTTTTTTCCTACAGGGTTGTTAACTTCTGGAACAGTCTCCCTGCCGAGGTCGTTAGTAGCGCTTCTGGCGATCGCATTAATCCATTACTTGACTCTCATTTTCCAAAATTCCTTTTATGCGAGTAATAGTTTGTTTTTTGATATTTACGGTAATTCTCGAAAGCGGTGCTACACCCTGTTTTCACTGAATGCCTTTCAGATCTACAGACGCCCGCTTGACATTGAACAAGAAAAACCGACTGGATCCGGGACCCTTGGGCCTCAGCCTCGAACCCGTGTAGCAATCTCTGAATCGCTGTGGCAATGACCTCCGATCATATCAAGGTAATGGCCCCAACAACTTGTTCTCAACAACGACAACATGCCATGTACTTGGTTTAGAGGGTGGATCTGTTTAATGCAGACGCATCGATCAAATCCTCTATAATTTGCCTGTCCCCAACAATGCAGTACCAATTACCAATAACGATATTTGTGAGTCTGCTCCAAGTTCAATTCCCTCCGTTAAAGATACTGCTTAGAACGAATCACCACAGCTGCGACAGTCTGAACGCTTTAGAGAAAAACAACGCAGAAACGGATACAATCCTGACTTTCATTTAAATTGTGGCGGATGTGGTGATTGTCACTAAACATATATCTTATTACTGTTGTTTTATGACAGTGTTGACAGTAAGTTATAAAACTGCGTTCGAGAGGTGAATACTTGATTTTTTTCAGTTCGGCTGTTATTACTACTGCGTCGAAACTAGCTCTGAAGTAATAACTTCATTTCTTCTATTTCCCAGAAATGTCCATAGCAGGCGTAGGATTATTGTACATGGTCCTTATTGGAATTCCCATATGCTTTAAAGCATATGTGTTTACTCGGGACCCATGTGTATTGGCTCTAGACAGCTATAAATAGATTACTGTTTCACTGGTTGTTCTCTTTCTAACGACCCCTAAGACACCCCATAACAACAGGAAATGTAAGCAAGATAAGTTAAAAAAGAACTGCATAGTTTTTAAAGAAATACATTGAAAATGTAGGCCGTATTAGAATGTAATGAAATGCAATGCACATTTCGAGTAATATAAATGAACTGGCTCTATATTATACTTCATACGTACTCATTTTGTGCCAATACTGGCATAAATGACCTCATACACCAGAATGTACTTCAATACGCGCATATACCCCGACCATGTAGCTGTAGCCAACATCTCCATAGCAGGGTCACTTATAACCATCATTTACTACTACCATATTCATTTATATGAGATGGCTATTATTGGAAGATTCCTTTCGACGTCCTCCACAATACAACTTAGCTGGGTGAGCACGTAGGCGACTTAACAATTACGAATAGCACTTTTACACACAGTCAGCGATTGGGTTAAGTGAACTCAAAAAAACAATCTAGAAGTACAATTTTGAAACTGACAAAGATGTTATTTACATTTGTTACGAACCCAGTTGCACTCCTGTCCCAGCGAAACCTCAATGCGGATTACTCCATAATACCCATATTGCGCGGCATACACAGAGGTATTCAGGGTCGGAATATAAAAAATTAGTGGTTTAATAAAACAAGCAATCAATGAATTGATTATAGAAGTGTCAAACGGAGCTTTTGAGGACTGCTTATTTCGAGGATAGGGTTACAAACTTGTTACAGTACTTTTAAGACGATAATCAGGTGCAGTGTTTGAAATAAAGTGTCTTGTAATTATCAAGAAATAGAAGCAGTGGGAAACATAGTAATTACCAAAAAATACTCCAGTTTTTTTAATCTCTCAGCGAGAAAAAGCGACGTCATCACTTTCACCAGTTATGTTTGACCTTTACTTTGTCGGGTGCCATTTTAGTGAACTGCTACAAACCACAGTGAACATGAAACAGCAGTGGAAACAATAAGATTGGATTATGATAGACCCTGATATAAAGTGACCAGCAAAGTCAAGGGCTGAACAATGTTCCCGAAATGTTCAGCCACATTCAGTAATACTCGATGTGTCTCAAATGTAGTTGATGGTGCTACCCACAGTTGCGAAAACTCAATCTGAGGACGGGAGATGTCAACTGACTGTCAGTTACCGACGTTGAAGGAATAATTGACATGTACACGTAGCACAGTTGATTGAGGGGAGCTGTACTATCGTTTTTATCGGGTCAAACGAAAATGTACAGCGCGGTATGAAGCAGCATTCACGTGAGATTGGCAAAATGAAGTGCAAACCAATGAAGGCACCACAGAACTATATGAATCGCCTGCGGAGTTGGGGTACGGAAAAGCAATGATAAGGTCGCTTCTGTTTCGGCGAAACGCCGCAGAGTTTACATTTTTAGCTGGCAGCTTAGTTTTACAAGACTTTTCTTAGACAACCTGAAAGGCCTTTGTATCACGTCGAGGACCTTTCACAAGAATAATTTTGTCCTCGTGAAGGAACGTTGATCAAATCACAGCTCTATTCTTCATGTGCTGACGAATGGAGCTCCTGTAAAGAGGTTTAGAGCAATGGAGATCAAGCTGCCCGAAAAGCCTTCTGTATAGTTCTAAAGCATTAATGACCTTTTCACAGTCGCCGTTACGTTGGATTAACTCGAACATATACGAGACAAGCGTTCTGAGGCCCTCCTCAGCCACGACCACTTAAAGAAGTATGCCATTAAGATAGCATTATTTGTGTGGCGGATGTTCATAACCATGCACTTTCCAACAGTGAAAGCAAACTTAGTTGAACACAGCCAGGAGTAAAGAATGTTGAGGCTGTTCCGTTGGACGATTGGACTGTCAGGGGCGTCTATGACACGCCAAATCTTGATATCACTTACGAAAAACAAGGGGGAATAGATCCAAGTAGAACTGTCATTTATAAAGATGAGTGATAAAGGCGGATCGAAAATGAGCCCTTGGGGAGTGCGCTGTGGATTGTGCGGCTGTTGGAAAACCCAGAGTTTATACGCATTCCATACTGATTCAAAGGCTGTGGCAAAATCTAGATGCACAAATTCTACCCAGATACCTCAATAAACTGCAATCGCCGAACCGTTACTGGATGGAAAAAGGTTCGTTTTGCACGATTATTCCTGTGAGGAGCCGTAAAGTGTAGTGCAAAAAGGGCTGCGAAAAGCAAGATAGTTATAAAATGAGTGGTTCATGATTCCTAATACCTTAGAGATGATTAGGAGGACGTTTGTTGGGTGACGATCACCACCCTTGATGTCAGAGGCGATGTTTGCCAACTTCTAACTACTGGATACATTGTCCTTGAAAGTAAACTGGGCGAAAACCAAGCATAAAGGATCGGCAACCTTCTCAGCTACCTTTTCAAGGAGTTCCGGAGTAAAACCATCTGGGTTTGGGGAACAGAGTTTGGGGCTGCGAAACTGATTCAGAACAGCCGAATTAAACGTATCTGCAGGGTTTAAGTCCTCGAAGTTGCTGATGACAGAAAACTGAAGGATGTACGATGTATCAGCAAAAATACTGTGGTAAAACCCCGGAAGAACAGCAGGGGATTCATCATGGGAGTTTGTAGATCCTGTCGGACCGAGGGGGTTGAACACCACCGCCTTAGCCTTTCGCAATGTTAGTGCGAACTAAAATAGGCTATTCGGATCGGCAATTGAGCGTTC
The DNA here is from genome assembly GCA_014338405.1 of Paragonimus skrjabini miyazakii. Taxonomy (NCBI): domain Eukaryota; kingdom Metazoa; phylum Platyhelminthes; class Trematoda; order Plagiorchiida; family Troglotrematidae; genus Paragonimus; species Paragonimus skrjabini miyazakii. The sequence goes on from JTDE01000716.1 coordinate 172,988, forward strand.
GGAGGCCCGCTGTTTGTAATCAACCCAGTTTCCGTGAACAGGACGCAACGATCACGGACCAGTGTATACTCTTTTTCGTCTCCATTTGGTCCAGGTAACCGATAGCACAAGTATACGCGTTGTTCCTTCATGTTTAATTATAAGGTAGGACAACGCAACTAACGTGATTACTTTTTGCGCCTCAGGGCTGCTAATAGTTCATACTAATTAACGGCTACGAACACGATGGCGGTGTCCTCCGTCCACAGTTTGTCACCAAAGCTGAATAAGGTACGGTCAGCCCATGTTAATGATGGTAAATAAGAATGCAATGGATCGATGTTCATTTTACGAAAGTTACTGCTGGTCTTGGTAACTGCGCTAGTAAAATTGGTGCTACAGACGTAATCAAGCGAATCGACTGCGTAGTCGTTTATGCCCAGCAGCGCGATTATTTCCGGATTAGAAACCATTGGGTCTGCGTTGATAAGAATTTAGTTCCAACTCGAATGCTTCTAGCCATCTTTCCGACGCGTGAATTCTAATATCCGTTCCGTAAAGCACGACGCTTCGATAACACTGAAGAGGCGCGCCGGCAATGACCTCACGGTCCAATGTATCAAAAAGCTGAAAAACTTATTTCGCGAATATTATGGTCGCCTATCAAAAGCATATGGAACAAACCTAGAGAGGTCGGGATCTCTATTCCGCTCGGGATTAGCTCATCTGTAGCGAAACTTGAAGATGTGTGGCGGTAGACAACCCCTATGAACAAAATAATCAGCTAGACGAACGGAACATCAAACTGCTTCTGGAATAACGTTGAGTAAAGAATTATCGTACCGGAAAGCCTGTAGTGAGACGTGAACATATATTGCCTCTCCGCCACCCTCAACTTCCGTTCTATCTGTACGGAAAAGTGTCTCAAGTCTCCGGCTCAGAATTGAACTAAGAATTAGTGAACCGAAATTCAGCGACTGTGAATTTGCAGGGATTCGCTCTTAGGCAAATTTCACGAAGCTCGGATAGCTTGTTAGAAAGACTGAGGACGTTAGGTTAATTACACTTAACTGTTAATTGTGAAAAAGTGAGCATCAGCTTCACGCTGTACGGCAAACTGTTCTTCTGCAGAGCTAACGAGGAACTGGAGCCAACTAGAGTGAAATCGGCTGCGGCGATTTATTCGAAACAGCGAACTCTGTAAACATACTCCGAAACGACTAGAATGAGTTACGTTATCCGAATGCAAGTTCGTCCGATCTTCCTTAGGACGGTCAAGCTGGAGCGATATTTCAACCGGAACAAGACGGCAGTTGATTGTGGCCGTAATCAATAAAACTTACGTTCGGACTACTACAAGTAAAAACGAGAGTGCGGTGGCAAAACATCAGCCTGGAGAATCGAACCACGGAACTCTCACACCAGGCTGATGATGCTACCGCTCCGCTATCCAGTCAAGGAATTTACCTGTACAGTTTCAATCCCAACTGTTTTTATATCTATATCCCATTGGACAAGTTATCGTACTGTGGGTCTTTTAGATACGCCATTATATTTCGGCTGCATCAAATACTGGCCAAACATTCCCCACATTGTTACACGTAACACATCCTACTGATATTACAAATTCCTGCTTGAACTGCCCTTTTTTATCTCTTGCCGTCTCACTGCATTTTACGCCACCGCATTATTGACTGATAATTGCTGACAGTAAAATTCCGTGTTCAGATTTCACTCAGTCGTAAGTTGGGCAAGTTGTCGACTCTTATTTATATATGTATAGAACCAGTTTTGTCTGGGTAAACTTTCAATATTTTATTTTGTTCTGTCCGTCAGGACAAACTGCATATGCCCATGAATCCTGACAGATTCTACAACGGCGACGTCGGTAAATTCGCTCCAGAATATACAGAGCCAATTCTCGCCAAGCGATAGAGATCTCTAGGAGTCCCGAACGAGCTCCGTCAGGTGTCGAAATTGAGCGTTTGATGCAGGCTAGCACAGAACGAAAAGTGGATAGTATCCAGTGAATTTCAAGAACTGCCTCACCGGAAACCTGGAGGAATGAGGTCAATGATTTGGCTGTTTGTCCCAGAGATTTCGTCATTTCTGTATATTATCATTTGAACACGTAGTTGAGAGACGATGTTGAATGGATCCAGGCGGATTTTTCTGTTTCGCACCAAGCGATAATCAGAAACGGTGTGACATCTCTCTTTGGAATTGTAGCAAGTGTCAAGAACAAAGCAAAATTGGGAGTCTAACCATGTCTTGAGTAAATGTGATTCTGCCAGGGGTTTAAAACAACCACCAGGTGTTTGGCCATTAACCTCAAATGAAAAGCAGGACCAGTGGTTAGTAACCTTATAGAAATATAATTGCCTGGGGCGGGTCCGGAGACACAGCCGGCAAAAGCCTCTGGCACGTCCTGGTCGACCGTTCACGTTCCTTACTGTAAAAACTCGTACCACAAGACGCATGCTAAGCTAGATTGTGTGATAATCAAATCTTTGTGGTGTTGCTGAAGTTTAGATGGATACAGATCAAGAATATCGAACCCAGACTGTACATGCTAGTTCCTGGGCCCGTGACTAATTTGGCAACCGCACGCTCGATACTCTCAACAAGTTGCTTTCATCTAGCGTGTACACATGACTGGACTGGCATGCTCAGGCAGCGACCCCACATAGGCCTCATAAATGTTTGAAAACATTTTTCTTAATTAGACGGGAGAAGGTCCATTTCATCATCTCAAACGTAACTAACTCACTTCTTGCATTCACTTAGTGATGATGGATGAAATGTAAGTTCGGCGGAATCTAGACACTTAGATCTACCTCCAGATCAACTATCCTGATTTTGTTTCTACTGAGTGCACTGTAAATCACGAAAGTGTTGCCATAGTCCCCATCGAGTGAGATGCGTACGCAATTACTGTTACCTGGGGAAGGGTATCAATCATCAGACCAGCGCTCAATTGCGGCAGGATTGATTTGCAGTGGACTCCAGATTTTTAACTCATCAACGCAATGAAGACGGTCAGTGGAACTGCTGTACGGAAGGTCGCTGATGTAAATCTGAGGTAACAGCCATAAACACTCACCTATAAAAAGATTCCTGCAAAAATCAAGCACAAAAGCAAAAGCTGATATCCGGCCTTTACAATAAACGTTCTGCCATCTTGAGCATTTCCTTGGATGATATTTGCTTTAAGCTTGTGATTAAGAAGACCATGTAGAAAACGGTTAGATGACTTGACGAAATCAAAGGTAAATGGCTTCTGAGAATACATCAGTGTTTTTGGCATCCCTCAGGCTACCCATGAAAGTGGACAAATTCGATATACATGGCCGACAAGAAAAGAGACCATGCTGCATGAAAGTGAAAGGACCATTCCCTGTAAGGCTGCTAGAGTGGCCCGTTTTAATGAACCCTCACTTATCTCAGATGTGACGCTAGCGGTGCTGGCTAGCCGGTAGTTGGCGGAGGAGTTCCGGTCGGTTGTCTTGTAGAGTGATGTGGCTATGGCTTTCTTCCAGGCGTTAGGCAGAAAGCCATTCCAGAGTGTGTTTGAACAGATTGTAAGGGCTCTACTTCATATACTGCCTCTGTTTTGGGGACACCAGGGTGAGCCTTATCTAGACTTACCACATTCTGCGAATTAATCGTGAATAAGATGTGTTCACTGTCTAGCACGCAGCAGTTAGCAGTAAGGTGTGGCTGCTGGAAGTTCCGTAGAGTCAGAGTAGGGCGACATTCCGGCGCTGTGACTTTGCAGACTGCAGGATATTGCTCTTTTAATATCTCGGCAACCGTCTGGTTTTCGAAAGACACTATCTCGTCGGACAGTGGCGGAGAAAAAAATGAAGGCTTGTTTGTGTACGCATAAACAGTACTTGGTTGTTTTTACAAGTCCCAAGTCCTTTTTTCTTGCACGAGGTTAAAATGTTCTAAGGTTTCTCACTTGCACCTATAGTGAATAGCGTAGAGACCGTTTAAGTCTCTTGAGTTTCATGTAGATCTATGCCTCGCGAATAACTCTAGCCAATCACTTTAAAGACGACATATTCCACTCGAAAGAGGTGAGAAGGAAAAAAGATTACACATCCTGCACGGTAGAAATAAACCAACCGACATATGAATTGCGTTTTGAAACTAGTGGTAGCTCAGGACCACTGAATTACAATCAAGACAGAGCAAACCGGAATACCCTCCCGAACCGTTAAAATCAACCTGCTTGAGGTTTTAAACTGTGGACCATTTTGCTGGTTATTGCTACCGGTAACAAATAAGGTAGGAAGTCAGTAATGATTGGTCACTTTGTCCAGCTAGCAGGTTCATTACCACTTTCCACTAGGTGACTCTTATTCTTAGTAATTAGGTCAAGCAGGGAATGGGGCTGACCAAAACAATGTCACCCCTGGGCGCCGACGTTCCGTGTTAACAATTTCTGTCATATGGGTACCGAAAAGTAAGCCCAGACTCCGCTCTCGCAGTCTAAAAAACACGTTGATGACCACTCTATCTTGGTTGTATTTAATTCAGACTTAAAATGTAGACAGGAAAAACACTGCAGCCGTAGGAAGTTTTCTGGATTTGCAAGAGGAGCGTCATCATCAGGTGAGTTGCATGGAGGCGGACAGAAAATTTTTCCGACAGGTGTGTCTTGACCATACATTGTCAGTCGAAGCCGCAAAACATCACACTCACAGGAGTTTTAAAATTCCTAGATAGCCGTTGATGTAAAAGGACTCTGGTTAAGGAAGATCGTAGAGCCCTGTTTTCTCTCAGAATGAGTAATCAAGAAACATACAGTACCTGAAGACGTTCACCTTGTTTTTACTAACGTTCGTCGGTAGCCTGATCTCCGTATGAGCGAGGATGTGGCGGGTTGCACCAGAAGCCAACAATCTGATTTCTGGAAGTCTATTGAATAAGTTTAGACAGTCTTCGTGTTTTCAGTTGAGAGCTACTCTTTCATTTCACTATGTGAGAAAAGCGACAATATTGCAGGTGGAACAGTTTGGAAAAATTGGACAGTAACCGAGAGGGCAAACGATGATGACAGACTCGCAGGGACCAATTATTCATGTCCGGTAACTCTAAAAGACCTCTTGGAATGCTGCGGGCACTTCACCGCAGCTCAATCCTAGGTAAACATTTATGTGGCCTGCACAACTGCTTCCAGTGTTTTATTGATTGCACTCCTACTTATTGTTCAGGAAGGGTAGTTCGTTGTTTTTTATCTTGGAAAAGTCGTATGGGTTTTCATTAGAGGATCATATATGATTGGTCGGGGCTAGGGTTCAGCTACGGTACACATTAGAGGGGCTAACCAGGTGTGTTTTGCTGATGTTCAGAGGGAAACGTGGCAGGCCGCCACGATTACATACCCTGGGGATGAAGCAGCCCTTGACCGGTGTAATAAGGGATGCAGAATTCGGAGATGTAAAGAGTAACAGGGGCGGTTTCTCTTATTCAGACCGCTTTCACCCGCTAGTTGAGATTTTGTGGGTGATCGTCAAAGAGAGACCCCGGGGTCCAAACACACTGATAGCGATCCCAAAGAAGTAGCAGACAAACTCCTGATGCGTGCGACCTTGGACATCCGACTTTACTTAGAGCCCCAAGTTCGCCCGGATGAGTGCTCAAGTTTTGGCTAATCAAAAGCTCTTCTCCCACTTTTGCTTCAAGCGAGTGAGTCAAACGTTTGCTAAGCTGGCACAAGAAGATTTCAGGTGAGGATCTTTGTCAAGCGCTGCATCATTGCTCGGTTTACCAGGTGACGCGACAAGAAAATTGTGTGGATTTCTGAAGGCCCGGGGGCGAAATCTGCCCGCTTAAACCATGTTGGTGATTTCCAAGTTGAATCGGCTTGGTCACTTGGGGATGATGCGGATACTGACCTCACTACAATACCTTTCTTTAGTAGACAGTTAGGTCAATAAGTTTAGTAGCAACCCCAGTTGCTTGTAATGTTGACAACGCTAATGCTTTTTTATGCAGCAGCTAACACAAGGTCGAAAGCTGTATACTGGTTTACTGAATTCAGTTCTGTCTTCTTATAAGAGAGTACTTAACGAAGGTTCTTCAAGGTCACCTTCATAAATGACAGTTGTGCAGCGTTTGCGTCCATATGGAATCAGCGATAATATTTGGGAAAATTGCTCTTTGTTGCATTCGTGATTAATGCTGTCATTCACTTAAGCTGGTATGTACTGTGTGCATTTAAACAGACAGCTCACGCAGACTGAAGGGACATTCGAAAGGGTAAGCGTAACACAGTTATTCCTCTCAAAGCCTATGTAATTACGTTGGTGCCAGTGAAGCCACGTTTGCCGCTGCGTGCGGATCAGACGGCACCCGAAACGACAACATAAACTCAAGATCTGTGATCCACCGGTAACGTTATCATTGGTGCGAATCGTTTCAATAGATAGGCATAGTCCAGATTGTCACAGTTAAGTTAAAATAGCAAACCAATAAAGTGACAATAAAAGCAGCTATAAGGATAAACAAAGCTTTAATCGGGGGGAGATGATGGTATACTAATGTGAAGCAGGTGTCCGGTGTATCAATTAAGCAATGAAATAAACTCACAAAAGCAGAGCGGAACTCTGAATCGGGTTTCAAGGAACCCGCTGTGGATTTGTAGCTAACCGCTTTTTGACCTGAACAGCTTTGTGACGTCCGATATAGTCTACACGAATAATGTGTGGAGAAAGGAAACCATACTTTGTGCAGATGGTTACATGTAGATGTTATATCTTTTATTTCCTCTCCTTAGAGTATTGAAATAAATTATACGAGGTGAAATTCGCCAAAAATTAATCGCAACTACCTCACTATGAATGACATTTGATTTATATAGAAACCAAAATCACTTACTGCTCACCAGTATTAAAATATTGTTTCGAATCTAATATGCTAATTTCGCTGAACTTCTGACGACCACAGTGAGTGGTATTCGTGTTGGTTGCATTCTACTGTGCATTTTGGGTGATTTTGGTCGTTTACTTACTTTTGTTTGTAATATCCGAAGATAAAATCGTAACTCGTCTCACACCTCGCAAACCTTACCTATCCTCTCTGTGCGCTCTACTTTTCGGGGTTGATATCGATACACGAGGATCAAAGTTCGAAGGTCTTGGTTTTTATTGTCTTTCGGTTCACGATAATGAAATCAGACCGAGCGTCATTCTGTTTATTTGTTTTAACAGGCCCCATTTTATGGCACTGTCCGAGTTTGCTATAAGTGGTCGCCTGAAATTGTTACAATACGTACCTATACATATTTGTACACAATCGGTCTTCTACTAGTGGCTCCCTTGCCATGGACAGCTCACTGTTTTTCAACGACTTCAACGATTCGCGCGTGAGTTCCAGGTTTAAGACCCATCTAACTCGGATCCATTTTGTCTCTCTCGATGTCCAGTACTTTTCTGTTGATCCGAAAGGCAGTCATTGAAACAAGGTGTGGCACCGCTCTTTGGGGTACCAGAGACAGCAAACTACTAACCCAGTAATGTCTAAAGTAAGTGGTAATTCAACAACACCTTGAAAAGATTCTTTCGGAAAGCCGTCAACGAATTCTGATGGATGGTTATTCCAGCGGTTGATGACTGTTGAAAAAAATTGTTGCCCAAGGAATGTCGGAGTTTAAGGACTATAGAGTCCCCTCTTGTGACTTCTTCAACTTCTACTAGCTGCTAAGTTAAGGGAGAAATGCTGCATGAGTCCTGTGCTAAATGAAATGTGTAAGGTTTGTGTCACCAAGGATTCTTCGAAACTCAAGTGGATCAAGTTCTAGAATTTCGAGATGAAACCTGCGGAAGAAATGTCGCCCGCCGGTTGCCACTTCGGTAGCTACTTGCTGAACGCGTTTAATGACAAGTTTACTCTCCTTCAGGCCGGTATGCATGACTCGATCGGCATACCCGAGTAACTGTCTCATATGGACCCGTTAAACCGTTTGAAAAGCATGTCTGTCTATGCAGGGAAAGGCTCTTTATTATCCCAACAGTGCCCAATTCCTTGTTAACGGCCGTCTGGTGGCGATAAGAGAAAGAAAAATTGGTCAACAGTCAAATCCATGGGTCTTTTTCAAGATCAGCTATCGAGATATATAATGCAACAATGTATCACGAATAAGTTCCCCGTGACCTCTCCGATTGGTGTATAGGTACACTTACTGTTGCTCAAAAGGAAGATTCCAATCATCTCACCGACGCTCAGTATGACCAACGTCAATGTGTAATAAATCAGGATCACCAGAATTCCAGATTTTTAGGTCTTCAGCGTAAAGCGAAGTTTCGTTAGAATTAGGGCAGGAAAAATCATTGACCTACATCGGAAACAACAGTGAACCAAGTGCTGGTCTTTGGGGGTCTCCAGCATAGACAGGGGAAGAAGAAAGGTCCGTCCCAGTTTTCCCTCTGGATGTTCTGTTATTAAAAACTGATGTAATTCAGCGAAGAATCTCTTCTTGGCTGCCATAGGCTTCTAGCCTAGGCACAAGAGGACCGTATAGGACACGGACGAAG
>JTDE01000716.1:184744-215520 GCA_014338405.1 Paragonimus skrjabini miyazakii
CTACGGCAATAGGTTATCGGTTATTCGCACAATTATCAAATTGACGCGGTAAAACATCCGAGTAAAGATCTAATCGACGGTCCGAAACAGGAAGTGAAATATGCAGGTGTAAACATTTATGTGAGATAGACTTGGGCCCGATTTGTACATGAGTGAACTTAAAAATTTGGCACGCCGATCTGCGTAAACCGAACTCGATCATAGTATACCGGTACAGGAACGGTCTCGTTCAGCTTTGATTCCCAACCTCACTAGCTACTAAATGAACGGGCAATATACCCAAACTACATCATACTTAGAAAGCGGCATCAAACCCGATGTGAAAACCGTTCTCCACGGCTCCCGTTATTTCAACTCTTCGAAAGCCCGACATTGAAGGGCATGGTCAGATACAAGCCGTTCTCTGTGACGCACACTTTGCACCCTCAGAGCGGACTAGGTACCAATTGCACTTACTGCCTACTTCATTTCTTCCTTCAGAAGGCACAAACGTCTCAAACCTCTTAACAGACTGAATTTCGCCAGCGCGATCTGAGGGAGGGAGATGATGTTCGACACTTCCCTGTTGTGCAAAACGAGGAGAATCTAGCTCCGAACTGATACGCTCTCATCTGATACCCCGTACGTAGCATATCCAAATTACCACCCGCCCACCACATGAAGTGGAACACTCCTCGATTCTTCTGGGGTATTTCCACTTGCGAGAACACATCATTCGTGTAGGCTGAAACGGCAATACATTCCGCAGGAAACCTAATTAACAAGCCTACCAGCTTCACCGTCATATCTGGCCTTTGATAAGGCCTATATTTCAGTGAGTGACCCTGAAACTTGGCCGCACAACAAAAGACTAGTCGTAATTTGTCCGGTTTCTTAGCGCCCATCAGGGAAAAATGCGGTAGGTATCGCCGTCTGGAGTAACTTGGCCCAAGGAACCTCTTCCACGTAACCTTTGTCAATTTGGTTGCTAATGACAGCACTGTAGTGCAAACGCAAGATTTTGTCCCGTAGAGAACTTTTACGCAAGCACGACAAGCATCTTGAGGCCAACACATAATTACTGACTCCAAACCTGGTCTCAGTCCGCCATGGGGGAAGAACTTCGTAGTGCCGATCGACTGGTTTCCCTGAATTACGCACCATCGATGGAGCTACGAAACCCTTCAGCAAAATGGACGGTTTGGCTGCCGTGATATCGCCAAACTCTACTTCACGACCTGGTGATCATGTCTTTTGGATTAGTTCCATCATGACAAGCGCAATCCATCGATGCGATCCCTCACGGCTTTCTTTGAAGCGGGCAGTCGGGGACCTAACAAGTAACGATCGAACTCAGTAAGTTTGCCTAATTTTTAGACTTTGTGAGAGCTGCTGGCAAGTTATTTCTGGCCAAGTTGTCAACTTTCGATATCCTACATGACGTTCTACATTGATCTGCTGATTACTTTGCGAACCAGCATTTTTGCTTGATGGTTGACAGAGCATCCGTACCGCAAGTGTCCGTGCCCAGGTCAGTGATGTTCAATTTGTTCATCAACGTCCTCCCAAATGTCGCCAGCCCCGTTGCCGATTACTCTAATATGTGGAGAGCTATAGCTGCACTTGAGAACCACCTGCTACTTCAAGGCGTTCTCAGCCGTCTTGCTAATCGGGCTGGGGAAAGTCCGTCAATTTATTTAGTCTAACTGTAAGTCCAGACATATTCGACACAATTCATTTCGCTCTCAACACGTTACCGATGTGCGCCTGCCCGCTGCTAAGTCCAGTGAAGAAATAGGAACCATCGTCACGATGAGTCCAAAGGACGGACCTAGGTGAGTCGATGGCCGACAATGCTAACGCCAGACTGGGCTCACTCACAGGGACCCTCGAAATCACGCAAACTTCCCCCATAAGAGCACTTATATGTTGCATGGCCACCCCTTTCTGGGGTAAACATTCGTTAGTATCCCCTGCCTTCATAACCTGTCTCTGGGCCTTATTCCATCGGACATTGTGCAAAAAGGGTCCAGAACCCGCACAGTCAACCCCACGCAGACAGACTGCACTGCCTTTGGGCACTCTCGCTTACCTACAGACAACTGGGGAAACCAAATTCTAACGTATTATATCCTCATCGGTCCCTTGTACCCAAACTGCGGTTTACGTTACACGGCACACATCATCGACCAAATCATTAACAGGGCCTACCCCCGTGTTAGTATAGCTACTTTTCAAAAAGTGCATAGTCTGATTAGAACACTCTTCTGGCAGACAAAGCTGTCGTTCCGAACCCACCCATCTTTAAGCGCGAACTAGATTTGTACATGCTTAGTCTCTAAGGTGTCCTACCCTGCCCTTTTCGAGATTGAGTCCAAAAATACTAAAATCGGAGCATTGCTTGTGTGTGGACAAACAGTGCGATCTGGTTTGGTTCGTCAGCTGCCACCACGTATGTATATCTGACGCTTGACTTTCACATAATGGATGAAGGTAACATGTGAGCTGACCATTATCTTTCTCAGTTTTTTCTCTTTATGCACCCTTCTATCACTTAATTTGCCCAACTCACGGATTTGCCCCCCACTTTTTCACCCAAGTGTTCCGCACAGTCCTTGTCAGGGCGTAATTGAGAGCGCACTGGCAGCCCTCGTCAGAAATTCTCTGACCGAGTGCGCCCGCACAGTTCGCACTGAAGGGTTATACTTTCAATGAAGTCGCGCGGTTGATGGAGGCGGACTCCCATATCACTACTTTGTTGATTGGCGGTTGAAACTGTGTCCAAGCGGCGAGATTGTGCGCCCATGGAGTCCACCATAATGAACGATTACTTCCATCCAGTTTCAAGAGCCCTGAAAGGAGAGTCGTACATGTTATTTGAGTGTATTAGAATGTGAATTTTCTCCGAAACTTTCCGATCATTGCAGGAAGGCTGCTACTTACGTTCCACAGATTTTCTCCCGCGAGAGACGACGAAGGGACAAGTTTAGGATGATCAACGGAAACACTCAGGGGCGAGTAGATAGAAGGAATACATCTTTCTCCAGTTGTTCACCTATACTTAAACGAGTTTGACCTGCCGGTAACGACAGAAATAATTATCCCAGTGTGCGAAATCAGCGATTACTTACTGTAGTTGGATGGCAGTGCGGCAAAAGTTTCGAAAGCACTGGTATGCATGCGAGTCAGATTGCCTACCCTGTCCATGAAGCAAGCAATACTACTGGAAGGTTTTAACTGCCTGCCACGACGCAGATACATCAAAAAGAGGAGGCAAAACGCCGTCAGGCGTTAAGTCGCTCGTCAGTAGTATGTTATCTACGAGGCGAATAATCAGCAACAAGTTGGCGTACCTTGCTACTAATAATGAATTTTCAACCCAACCTCGCGAGGATAAATAAAAAGACAGTTTGAACGATAGAATTCAGCTAGCTAGATTATATAAAAACGGTCGGTTCCGTTAGTAAACACTTATTGCTTATAAAACCGGGGGCCTCCAACGTAGCTTCAGGAATACTCAAATGTGTTGTGGCCCACATTCGAGCAAGTGAAGGGAGTAGCTCATATATAGCTTTCATCAGAAGTGGAGTTACCCGGGTCCCGTTTCTGTATCCGATACTTCTTCTGATGTATATAAATGATTTGGGTCGCAGACTCAACTGTGTGTCGTTTGCTTCCAGGCGGTGTAAAATTCAAAGGGTTTCCTACCGAGCCCTTTACAAAATAATGACTTCATGAATTGTATCAGCGGACTATTTACTTGGGACTCCCACTTTGTGTTACTAAGTACAGAAAATTGTTAAATGGTTGGATTAAACTTCGGAAGTTTAAGTTGTTTCAACTTAAACATCACACAGATTCGATCACGGTGGGTACATTCAGACAAGCCCTTCGGCCGACCCATTTCGTCAAGAATCACTAGATTTAAGTTTTGCTCTCATCACGGACCGTCGGTAGTGCCTATCTTTGTCCGAATCAGACCTCCAGTCTAATGCATTATTGCGGAATTGGGCCGGCCGAAAGGTTAATTTGAATGCAGGAACTGTGATCGAATGTGGGTGGTTTTCAGTTTCAAACAATTTGAAGTCGACGGTTAAATAATACCTAGGCGGATTGGTAGCGCTGGAATACACTTTCTCTCCCAAAAAGTAGTTGAATTTAGATACTTGAAAATCCATGCGGAAGCAAACTCCAAGCCATGAACTCGGTGAGTTGTAGCTGTTCGAGAGGTAAAATTGGGGTTGGGTCAGCCGAAGAACAGGTTGAAGGTTATACCACCAGGACCGAAAGTTATGATTCGTCTGTAAAAGGCGTACGTCTGGCTACACCTCCAGTAGTGTGTACGGGCATGGCGTCTCCACCTTACAACGGATAAGCAGGTATTAAAAGTGGTACATATAATATTCCCGAACGTTTTTGTGAAGTGTCGCGGAAGGGGTTACCCTGGCAGATTAAACAGTCAAAGTCCTCCACTCGATAAGAAACACTATTTAGGTTACTTGAATGAGGCTTTCTTGGCCCTTAAATGTGGCTCTCGGACGTACACGAGAGTACATTTTTTCTCGGTGGAAATTCTGCCTGCCGAAAGCACTAGGTGAAGATCTGTAAGTAAAGACTCATAACATCTATTCAAGCCCACTCCCCTTCATATCTGGTAGCACTGCTGGAATGAACTACCGTCCACTGTGGTGGCAACAATCACAGTAAACGACTTTAAGTACTCACGTGATAATTGTTATTCGGTGTTTTGTCCGGTGACGGCGTGTAGTTTCTCTGCGTTCAAGACAGCTTGTTGAGTTTTGTTCTTGTATATCCTTTTTCCGCATGTAGTATTACCATATTTGCCCGCTCGCGTATCTTGTCAATCCCGCACCATAGCATGAATAACTATCTGATTTGCTTTTTCTCTTCTGTCTATTTTCTCTGTCCAATTTCCTCTCTTCTCTAGTTTCATTTACTTTACCTCTTAATTCGACCCATGTTTCGACAGTTACAGGTCTGAACGGGGCTTATGGGGACAGTAGCCCTGGTGTTACACCGACATACATTTCATGAGCATACCATGTCAGCTGAAGGGTTTGCAATCACGTTACTCCGTTGTTAGATTTTTCCTGGCTAAATTGGAGCAAAGTGTTTGTCTCTCCATTGGATGCGGCAAGGTGAGATTATTCGCGCTTGCGAGTGAAAAACTGAGACATTAGTGGCACTGGACGCAGGCCCCGTAAACTGAACATAGCTGAACTAAACCGGGGCAAACTGAACTGAATTTCACCGGGCTGGATGGAATTAAACTGAATTTAATGAATCCTTTCCAGCTGGCTGGCATTATTGGACAGAGTGGGTAAGTGGAGGGCACAACAGCGAACACCACGGCTAATGAGTCGGGCGGTAGTCGGGTGGTAAGCCATAAGTCACGGTAGCTACCTCCTAATGAAGTCCGGGGAGATGGTATCTAGAATTAACAGCTACTTCAGAATCGCTCCTGATAACTTGGTAGTGCACATCAATCGCCAATATGCGGGGCCGTCTCTACGGATGGGCTATTACAATGTAACGGTTCAGTCTGGTTTCAGAAATTATCATAACACGAGGCAGGTATTACCCTTTCGTCGAAACTGAACAGACCATCACGCGAAGAGTCCACCTCAAGAAAGGCAGTGCTCCAGGATAAACGAATGGGAAACTTTTACACAAATGCTTGTAACATTGGCGACGAATAGGCTGAATTCAGTGTCTAAGCAGAAATATATGATGAAGTTGCTGTCAGGAGAATGTGGCTCAAACAGTAAATGAAGAATGATCAGTCTGTTCTACAGGTGTGACTTGCTAAAGACAGGATAAAGAAAGCGGCTGGTTCGAAGGCGGAGTGCTTCTGCAAGTTGCTAACTGGTGTACTCAAGTTGCTAGCAAGGGTCTTTACACTCCTAAAGCACAGTTGCGAGGAGTGTGCTGCCTCACGCGTCAACTCACACATATGTAGGCCGTGTACACAGAAGTCCTCGTTCTACCTGTGAAAAAGATTGCACGTCACTTGATGCCATAAATGATGTTTTCAGCAGGAAAATTCCGACCCTGCTGCCTGACAACATGGATATACCCGGGGGTTGACTGAGAATGTGAGGTATCCGCAGAGGGAAAGTTTGAAGAAAACTTTGCCTTCCGCCTCCAAAGAAAATCCTCTGCGGCAACCGGTCCCGCAAACAACCAGGTTCAGGTCAGAGCAGAAAGACTCCTTGCTTAACCTCCTAGACAAAAGAAGTTAGAATCAGATACGAGCCCTAAAACTGTTCGCTCCTTTGATAAAAAGTGTTCGTGCAATTTTAAAACTTCAATGTTGTGTCAGTTGGAGACCAGTTTCAAAACATTTAGCTAGAAACCACAGAAGAATGGTAACAGACAAACTTATAAAGGACGCAGCGACGATGTAGTAGAAACCCTGTAACAACAATGGTTGTCTTGAAAATTACAAAAGCATAATAAAACTTAACGTGACCACGCAGTTGGACGTACACTGGCCTGCGGTTTATAGGCATAACAAGGTTGGGCTACCTTAGTGCAAAGCCGCTAGCCTTGAATGACAACGAAATATGGGCGCCCAGAAGGGCGTCGAACTCACGGGCGGTTTCAAGAAAAGAATTCATTTTGGGATCAAGAAAAGCCGGACCTCAAGGATTCGCAAACTGTAGTCTGAGGCAATACGTGTAGCCAGCGTGGAAGGCCAGATCCAAACTGTAGCTGGTTTGCGGATACGTGCAATCAAACCATGCTCTCCGAAGCATGCTGACAATCCCACTACGGTTGAGAATGAAAACTTGGTTGAAGTTCGGAAGAGGGCCGGTCAATTTCAACAGTATTTTGCCAGCATACATTAGCAAAGCAACGTCAGCCGCTTGAAAACAGTGGGGATCATAACGCCAACATAGGCGACACAAAACTTCACGATATCAGCTCCCAGCGTGCACACCATCCCCCAATCACTGGACCCGTAAAAGCCTCCAGAGTCAGACAGTATCCACGCTGCTCTGGACGTGGTACCAAAGAGGCCAGACAACAGGAGGCAGGTAAAAATGAATTTCCCGATCCTTTGAAAAGATTTTGGCCCCATCAACCACTGACTGCTTTCCAAAGAGCTTGGGTATCTGGAGTCTTCGACAAGGTCGAAGATTTTGTATCAGACAGGATATTCAAAGTATCTGGTAGCAGAGGATAACAGAATGTTCGGAGAATTCAATTCTGGGGTTCCGCAAGGTTCTATGATGGAACCTCTTCTGTTTTGAATACATATAAATGACTTAACTGGTCAGCTAAATGCGCTTCGTCACACTATTGCTAACGGTGTTAAAATTGTCTGCAATCCTAATCAATCGGACATACGAGAGGATCTGACCAAACTGACCACGTGGCTGGAAGATTGGGACCTCCCAGTAAGCCTTCTTAAACGCGGTCTTCTGATTAACGCCGAAAAAACAAGAACCCGTCGTTATCTTCCGCAGCCGAGTGAAGAAGTACAGGTTGTCCAGGCAGATGAAGTTATGACCCTCAGGATTCATCAAACCCAATGTGTTTTTGCTGCAAAAATACCTAACAGCCAAGTTTAGGCCCTGAAGGCAATCTCTCTTGGGTATTTCGACGTACTTATAAAACTGCATGAAGCGTTCGAGATGGCGCATCCAAAATATTGCGTGCATGCTTGGAACCTATTTCAAGGAAGAAAACGTTTCTGAGGAGGGTACAAAGGCTGGCCACCAGAAGGGTTGGTGACATGAAGGGTACGGACTACGCGGCCACACTGAAAAGACCGAACCTCTCTCTTTCGAACTTAGACGACTTCGTGAGGATCCAACCGGAGCCCATAAAATTCCACGTGGTTTCACTAAGTAGACCTAGGGAAGTGCCTTACATAAGGTATCATGTGTCGTCGCTAGGCAAGCCACGTACCGACACGTATATCACAGTTAGGGCTATCACCACTACCCGAGTCTGTGATCCAGGATATTTCCCCCCAATTGCTTAAGGGAAATCTGGACTAACAGTGGGAACTTTTAGTCCTTGACATGAAGTAATCCTTGGATAATTACAGCTTTGTCTGTTTGAAGTATGAGTACAGTTTGCCGTCTGTCTACCTGCATGCGTGTAAGTGTCAGTAATTGTCTCGCGTTCGCAAATAAGTGTGTAAGCAAGCAAGTGGGCGGTTTGCATTTCTCTGTGTATTCATGTGTGCCCACCCATTTAACGCGGTTTGGCTAGTAGTCACATGGCGTCGAGGTGTAGTTGGAATACATTGAAGACTTTCTAACTGTCGCTGAGACGAATGGTTCAGAGATAACCGGGAAACATACCACTGTGTCAGTGATATCTATGAGTAAGGCTCGCAGGCATCAACGTCATTATTCTTCTTTTATCATAATTTTTTGTACTTATACTGTTTCAACCAAACCAGGAATGATCCGTCATCTACCCATTATCTCACCCGCTGCAACTAAGCTTCTGAGACCGACTGCATGTATAACATCCCAGTCTCTGCGCAGGCCTGCAATCTGATGCTTCCAACTCCCGCCAGTGTTCCAAACAAACATTCAACGGTGGAGCGAGGTTTGTTCGTCCACTGTAGTCAAAATGAAACTTCCATAATCCCAAAACCCTTTAGCACGGGGGGTAGTAATTGGTGTTCCAAACACCAAATAACACCCATCTTAGGATTACTTCTAGTCATAAAGCTCTCGTATCCGCTGGGACGCTAACTGACACAATAGCTACAGAACTGAATAAACAGTTGCGTTGTGTGAGCATGCTCGTGCTGTTTAACGTACCTGATAGAATGACTGTGTTGTCCGTGGAAAGAGTCTTATTGAAAGTTAGTTGGACGGAAGAACGAAGTGCTATTGCTTAAGATTTTGCAATAAAGTACACTAAAAATGCTGTCCACTGTTACTGCAGTTCTTTAGTGAACTTGCAACAAACGAAGTCGTCAAAAGACAAAGGTAAATTAGGCGTGGCATAAACTTTAATACTGTTAGGGCGTTTGTTGACAAGACGACATCCTAATGGGAAATATTACGCGCCAATATTTTACAAGTAAAGAACTCAAGAAACTCGCTGAATGGTCTTACTGGCTCGACTGTTCCATGAATTCTGGGGATCGGCAGGTTGCAACTGGCAATCCCGTTACGTTGTCAATCCACAATTGTACCGAAAATCATACCACTTCCAGCTCTGTTGATGTGAGGCGCGTTGAAGTTTCCCGACTGAAACCCACATTTAATGCTAAAATTACCTACCCTATTCATCGACGACTCCCTCCGTCGACCGAGGTGCTAACCGGTAACAGTCCTGAACCTAAGGCAGAGAAAGTTCCCCAGAGTGCTAAGGTAATAACCCCAATTCTCGTGATTAAGACGAGGCTGGAAAAGCAAGTCCGTCTTCTTCTTACCGTGGACGTTTCTCACCATTATCTGTAGTGACTGAAAATACCAGCAGCAGATCCAAAACGCCTAAACAAGGCTCCAAACCAGCAGCAAGACCTGTAGGGTGCTTACTAGATAATAGTGTTTTGGGATGGCAATGTAAGGGTAAATCAACCATATTTCATAAGCGCCAAAAGTCTGGTTTTAAAAATCACAATCTAAGAACCAACGCTGTGAAGGTGAAAATGCACGATTTGCCCACCAGTGCTTTTACGCTAACCCACAAGTATAATTGGTCTCACGACTTTCATGCATTATACAGTAATTCCGCAGTAACCTCTCTTCTCACCAAAAATATGGATGCCACTGGAAACCAAATTACTAACGTGTATTCTTCGGCAGGTGTCGCCACCTGATTATGCAACAACGAAAAATGGAAAATTATCAGTTCCACGGGATTCAGCTTGAAAGCCGTTCAAAAGGCAAAACGGTCCTTTTAGCGCAAATCATGATTTTTTAAATATTTTTGGAAATTTTACGATCGACATTTCAGTCATCAGTTGTAAATAAGCAGCGTTAATGGAAGAATTGTATTACATCGATTAATTCCCAAAAGTACTGGCTTGGTAATGAAAACATTTTCCACCCTTTTCGCAAAAACAACACGTTGTTGGCGTTAACTCACTTTTCCAAGTCTTATAAATGCGATTATTACTGTTTGCGAGATGAAGTACGTCATCCTATAGCTTGATAGTGCCTTACGTTGCGGGGTTTTGAAGATATGGTCGAAATGGAAATACACGACTATACGATGTTGGTATTGAATTTCAATAAGAACACTAATACATTTGATAGTGAAACATTTATGACAACGTTTTCAGCTTCATTATCTCTACGATGTTTCTACTATTTATCCATTTTTGCAAGATTGCAGGTAGATACTGAATAATGGAACGTTGCTCTTAGAAATGGTTGGAAACGACGTTATCATATGGTTGTTTCCATTTTCGGTGTATATGGAACGGCGCAAGAACAGGGTATCAAGTCCCACTCTATCACCAATAATCTTCAGAAGTAAATTCTATTCATTCTACTGCGTTGTTTCCAAATAGATTTTGGTCGCGTGGCGTTCATACGGAACAATATGGGGAAACAGATGAAATCAAGTTGCCTGCCGATTACCAGAAGGTATACCTCTCAGTCAGTCACACTATGATGTTTGAAACACCAAGTATCTGTCGCGGTACAGAAGAATATTCCAATTCATATAACAATCAACGGAATCAAAGAGGATAGTTGCCATGTGCCCTAAACGCTTCAACTACAGGTTTTTCATCAGTTCCCGCATGTGTTTGTTCTCCAAATTGTTCATGGTGAAAGTGGTCTGGAAGGAGCAGCTACTGGTGCGAGCATATACTGCATACCCAAACGTTGATCATAACTTAAGTCAATCGGGTGGAGCAGCAACTATTGAGAACGCATGCTGCACTCTGAGACGTTGTTGATAGCCTAAGTATATCGGGTGGAGCAGCTACTAGCGTGGACACATACTGCATTCTGAGACGTTATTCATAGCTTAAGTGAATCAGGTTGAGGCGGCCATTAGTGTGAACCTATACTGCATATTCAGAAGTTGTTGATAGCCTAAGTCAATCGCGTGGAGCAGCTACTAGTGTGAACGTATACTGCATACCCAGCCGTTATTCACAGCCTTAGTGAATCCGACCGGAATGACCCCTAGTGTGAATGTATACTGCATACTCAAACGTTCTTCATAGCTTATGTGAATCAAGCTGATCTTGTTGGCAAAATAAATCATGTATCAAACATGCCTTGTAAGCATAAACTAATACCCAGTATCTCTTCGCTCTCATTTTCAGCTCCAGCAAAGCAAGTTGAATTTATTTCGTGTATTCAACCGAATAGATTAAACCAGCATATCCTAACACCCAACAGACAGAGGCATATTTTGGATCTCATATTCACCGTAGATATCTCGTCCGTAGCGATGTCCGTTCCAAAACAACTTCCAGGAAGTGATCGCAGTATCGCCAACTATCTGTTTGATTTCAATGTGACTACTAAACTGATGGTCTTATTCGACCGTCTTATCAAATTCATTGATTGGAATACCTTCTTCCCACTAAGGTCCCCAAATTGGAATAAGTTCTTTCTCACATCAGACCCAAAAGTAGCAACTGAAGTTTTTATCAAAATTTTTATTTTTTATCGACACTCTGGTTCAGATGGAGTCAAAAAGTGTCGATTTGTATGTACAAGGTAGCGGCCTGGCCGAAAGAGAAACTGACAGAGCAAAAATGCTTAAGTCGAGGAAGATAAGAACGCTGGATTTCTCCCTGGCGGTGGAAATGAGCAGTTTGTTTGAATACATAGAATATAGAACGCAACTGTGTTATGCAAACGAACAAAAGCTCACGCTCGGTGGCAAGCGGAGAGGTACAAACTAATGTAACTAATGAGACCGAGAAATTCCATGAGGGGTCGTGATATAAATGCCATTATTCTCAAAGACGAAACAGTTGTTGATGACCCTGTTGAAACGTGCGCAATCTTCGACTCACATTTTACAGTTTCGTTTGACCCAGAAAACACCGTATCACGTGTTAGTACTCTATCGGCAACCAGCAACGCTCTCAACGATGTTCTTTTTGATGTTAGAAGTATCCGCTCATAGTTGGCTACCATTGAACTTCCAGCCCATCCTGAACTTGATGATATCCTACCAGTAGCTCTCGAGCAAGGGGGTGAGTACAGTTTCATCGTTTTACCTAATTTGTTCACGCCATCGCTTCTGTGAAGCACCATCCCTCCGTGACGTAAAACGTCCGTTATTATGCCTCGCTACGAAAGCGATCCAAGACAGGGCGTTAGTAGCCATCGTTCCATCAACTGCATATCAATCTGCTCTAGAATGCTTGAAATGGTAATAAAATTGCACATTGTCCAGTACCTGAGGGCACAAAGTCTTATAAAGTTTTCACGGCACGAGTCTCTTAGTAAGTGCTCCTGAATGACACGCTAGTTGGAATTCTCAAACCATCTATTGACACCTACCGACGCAAGAAATTCAGTAGTCATCATACTCGGACATGCAAAAGGCTTTCGATCAGGTGCCTCATTAGTGTCTTTTGATCAAAATGACATTTTCTGGCACACTAGAACCCTTGTGCAGCTGGTTTTCGTCGAAATGTGAAGGCCGAACCCAAACGGTCAAGATAGGGGTGTACTGCTCACCATCAAAACTAATTACCAGTGGGATGATTCCAGGAAGCGTTCTAGAACCATTGCTTTCCCTCATGTATATAAATGACGCATGCGATGTAATTAAACATGGCAAGCCCTTTCTGTTTGCAAACGATATCAAAATCGTTTACACATTCCGACAGCCTAGCAAAATCGCTTTCTGCCTGAAAAATGTACGACAAGACCTAGCATCATTGGAGACGTGGTACAAAACATGGCTCACGACGTTCTCAGTGAACAGGTCGCATATTATTAAGTTTGTCGAATACCCGTTTTTCTGTCTCACTAGGTGGTCGTATTACTAATACCGCCACTTCCGTTCGAGATCTAGGAATACGGTATTCAGGCTTCAATTTTTCTGAACAAGTACGCTTTCAGGTAGCAAAATGTAAAAGGACAATAGGCTGAGTCAAAAGAACATTCGGTTTACCGGCTACGAGGTTGGCTCTTTACAAAATATGTTCAAATTCAACTTGAGTATTTCAACTTCATTCAATGTCACCTACGCAAATATGATGAGGTTGCATTAGAAAGTTTCCGATGAGCATTTATCAAAAGCTTACTAGGAAATTCATCCTCACTCACTGGCGGGAAGAAGCCCATTCCCCGAAAATACCGCTTTATTTGCTTTTGGAAAGGCTCAACTCATTTTTATTTGAAGTGACCCTCATAATCGGCACGGTCATGTGCCACTTCGCTCTTCACAGGCGCTCTCAAACTTTGTGCCAATCTCTGGTACTCCACCCATACACTCGTCCTTTAATTGGAAAATCACTGTACTGTTCACATCTTTGTCTGTTCCGCCTTTTGACTATGTCTCCTGATTGGTCACAGACACTTTAAATATGATCCAGTTTGTGACCGTGCTTTCGTCGGACCGCGTGACACGAAAACAGCTCTGTCCGGAAGCCAGTATTTTCTCTGCTTTCATGCGTTGGCATTGGGTAGTTGAGTTGACCGGAAAGTTACGAATTAGTCGTGCATACTCCGTAGTCAGTTGCTCAATATGTTTGAACGTCTTTTCCTTATCTGCCGTTTCACTGACCTTTCTTATATTGTCTGTTTACGCGCTCGTATAACGTAGATCCAGTTGTAACATATTGGCGAACGGGTCTGGTGATTTTCAATTATGGTTGACGAATCCGTCGATTTGGAACGTCTTTTCGCACAGCAGCTCATGCTTATCGACCTGATCACTGACCGGTTATCTACATCACACTTGGCTTCACCGGCGTCTGCCAGTGGGAAGAAATCAGTTGTCGCTGTCACAAGCGGTATCACTGAGTTTCATTACGATGCCCAGGCTGGCTTGATGTTTGATGCCTGGTTCGGACGGTACGAGTACTTGTTTGGTGTCGATTCCGGTAAACAGAATGAATTGTGGAAGGTCGGTATTCTTCTACGCAAACTCGGTATTATTAATAAGTACTGTGGCAGATTTATGAAGTTAGATGAGACCCAACTGTGAAAAGTCAGGGTTTCGGCCGAAACCCTGACTTTTCACAGTTGGGTCTCATCTAAACTCGGTATTGTTGAGCACGAGAATTGTGTCAGCTATGTTCTTCCAAAGAATCTACGTGATAACTCTTTCGGGGAAACGGTTGAGACGTTGTGTTCCATCTTCGGTGATCGGTCTTCCTTGTTCAACACAAGGTACCAGTGTCTGAAACTGACCAGTTCAGACGATGACGACTACGTCACCTATGCCGGTGTGAACAATCGCAAGTGCCAGCGTTTTAAGCTCGGTTCGCTTACTGAGGATCAATTCAAATGTCTGGTGTTTGTCTGCGACCTCCACCCTCCGAAAGACGCAGACATCCATGCTCGCTTGCTGAACAAGATTGAGCAAAATCCCATGACTACTCTTCGGATACTCCAATCAACTTCAAACGCTACACTGCAGTGGCCCATGCGACACTGGTGTCGTACATGCAGTACGGTCCGGCTCACTCACACACGGTTCGGGCAGTGGTACACGAACACTGAATATCTCACGGCATCCCGGCCCTGGTTCACTTCTCGCAGGACTTGGCTCGCATCCTCAGCGCTCGTACGCCAAAACGTCACCTCCGTCCCCGTGCAGACATAGCTGATTCTGGCACTTTCGTCTTGACTGTGCCCTCAGATGGCACCGTTGCTCCAAGTGTGGCCAAATGGGGTACGAAGACGACTTCTGTCAAACCCGGCACATTGACAGTGGTTCCTCTACCTCCAATTCGCGGTAAAACCTTAAGTTCAAATCGAGGGTCAGATTTAAACCGATTGGCAGGTCTCTGAGCCTACTGATCATTCTCCAAATGAAGGCTCCCGGTGGGCGGAAGTACGTTTCGGTCGTGATAAACGACATTCCAGTTCTATTGCAGTTGGATACTGTATCTGATACTGCAGTTATTTCGGAAGATCACTGGAGAACACTTGGCCGACCATCAATCCGACGGACGTCTCAATCCGCCACCAGCGCTTGTGGCGGTCTTTTACAGTTGACCGGCCATTTGCGGTGTTGCGTCTCATTCTGTGGCGCGACTGTTAACAGATCCCGCTACGTTTCTGGCCCGAATCACAATTTGCTCGGTCTCGATTGGATAGAACAGCTTGGCCTGCTCGATTTGCCAATCCAAACATAATAAAACTAGGTGCGGTCCCATGATGCGCCACGCAATGCCACAACTCAAATCGTCCAACGGCTCGCGCCAATGTTTCAGGCAGGTCCGGGACGCTGCTCTCAGCACCGAGAAATTCTGCACCTAACACCAGGAGTTCAGCCCGTTTTCCCCCGAAAAGACCGGTACCGCACGCAGCTTTGGCACTTGTGGACCCGGAGTTCAAACGCTAGAGGAACAGGGAATCCTCAATCTTGAGATCGTACCACTCAATTCACCAACGGTGATTGCAACTACCAACACTCTTCGACGACCGCTCAGTCAGCACAGCCTAACCGAAACCATTGTCTGAAAATGGTACCGAGGTCACGTCCGGTCGGTTCGGTGAGTTTTGCAAGCGGAAGGCTAGCGAACACGTTCAGCCGCCTCCATATCACCTGCAGTTCAACGGGACGGCAGAACGCTCCGTCGACATACGAAGAAATTTTTGGCGACCAGTGGACTATAACGTTTCACCCACTCCTGGATATGTTCGAGAATCCCAAGGCATCAACCTTACCTCTGACAGCCAAGTCAAGCCATCCTCCCAGATGTTGGAACCATCGACAACGCCGACCAACGACCTTTGTTCAAGCTGACCCGGAGAAGATCAACTACTACCAATCTTCTCAAGGGAGGTGTCGAAGAAGAATCCAATTCCCCGAAAATACCGTTTTATTGCCTTTGGAAAGGTCTAACTCATATCTATTTGAAGTGACCCTCGTAATCGGCACGGTCATGTGCCACTTCGTTCTTCACGGAGGCTCTCAATCTTTGTGCGAATCTCTGGTACTCCACCCATACACTCGTCCTTTAACTGGAAAATCACTGTACTGTATGGATCTTTGTCTTTGAATCAATGTACATAAAAATAAAATCCCTCGCCTTGAATGTGAATATTCCTCATAAATTGAACAAAGAATGTGCCCGTACTACAATTTTGTCAATTAGGTACCGCTCAGTAATGGAGGACGACAAAACGGAATTGATCGTTGGTTGGGTCGGAGCGAAACGACTGTTTGCGCACCAAGAAATGATAAGATTTATAGAAACGCACGGGGCTCGGACTGAATAAGAGTACAGGAAACGCTTACAGTAACTGGTGTAAGTACAAAAATGAATAATGCAGATTGTTTTTGAGGAATATAATAAAACAGAGCCGTCTTTTTCAAAGCCAACGAAACGAGGCACAGCAATCTTAAAAATGATGCAACAGACCTTAACAAAATCAACGCAGTGCACGAGGTTATACACATTCGCATAAAGAAATATACTCTAAGGCTGTTGTTTCATTTTTGCTCCATTTCGATTATTAGCAGAGATATGGGCATTCAAACACACACAAAACGTATTATCACGCTTCATGTACTAGTTTTGTGCAGGTTCAGGACAGCATATTCAGATCACCCGATGTGAACTAACAAATGACTGCAGCATTATTGAAATCCTTAGGAAGAATACTCTGGCAGTTTTTCTAATTTTGCATCAGGTCCATCACTTATTTAGATATCATTCTTTAACAATCCGTGCAGCTTCATCTTGTATCTTATTTTTCCTCCTAATTCCTTCCCTTTTTATTTGCCGTGGATAGTTTTCAACACATTCAATTGCTTACGAATTGACTGACCGTTTCGGCGGACGAATTTATTGGTAGA
Organism: Paragonimus skrjabini miyazakii; assembly: GCA_014338405.1. NCBI lineage: Eukaryota > Metazoa > Platyhelminthes > Trematoda > Plagiorchiida > Troglotrematidae > Paragonimus > Paragonimus skrjabini miyazakii. The sequence continues at coordinate 201,686 of JTDE01000716.1, forward strand.
ACATTTGGGCATGCCTAATGGATACCAACGTGAAACAATGATAAAATTTTACCACGTCCACATATTTTTTAAAAATTTAGTTAAACAGGTTGGGAGGCTCCGAAGTTGTTTAAGCTGAATATCGAAAGTGTTGTTAGTGGAGCTTCTTATTTTAAAATGTCTAAAAAAGCGTAACAAATAGATCGAATTTTGGAGACTCCATTGAAATTTGTATACTTAAAGATTATTGGCGACCGGAGAAATTTTTCTATGATGTTGCCACAAAACAATATGTATGTAAGACGATGCGCAAACGACGAGCGTGTGTTGTGTCAGCCTCTCCGTGGAAAAAAATTAATAAAACGCAAAAAGTATATAATGAGAAATATTTGGAGTAGATCACTCGATGTGCAATTTTGGAGTAATTTCCGGTCAGTACCCCTAAAAATACCTGGTCAAATTACCAAACCATTTTTAGAAATTAACTGGATAACTTCAGCGGTTTGACCGGCAGAGTTACGTTATCAAACACGATGTCAATCTTCAAATTTTATGCATTCCCAGATTACTTTAAATGCGGCTCGAAAAACATTTAGCCATTAACTGCGTACAACGTGCTACCCGTCCCTGTTATCAAGCTTCCATCGAAAACAGCATCTTTGAAACAGTTCGTTGTATCCTTATCATTCACTCACACTCCCATCTGGTATGCCATTTACTGAATGCTCGCGAAACCGTTTCAAAATCTACATCATTTCATTCATCTTCGTTATTGTGCACGCACTAACTAGATCGTTGGAAGACCTAAAATTGGCGTTTATTAGTAAATCCTGCAGAATGAATTTAAATTGAGCCATACTTTGAATAAACACACAAAATAAACGGGTGTATAATCCACACATACATTTTAATCACATATGTATTCTCATTTGTAATAGTGTGTCGATACTCTATTACAAACGCGCATATATATGTGGAAAAAATCTGTGGATTATAAATCCGTTTTATCTGTGGTTTGAGAGGTCACCAGGATTCATTCATCCTGGCGAACCCCCGAGATATAGCTAATGGTAGTCTTAAGTGCTTCTTGTTAATCATCTAGCAAATATGAAATATGAATTCCAGTTTTAACGTTGGCCCTATAAGGCAAACTGACGTCAAAATCCCGCACGATATTTCGATTATTATGTGGAAATCATTCTAGAAGTAGCTGCTAGTTACCCAGTTATCAAGGAATACTGTAAGAACTGCCTGCTAACGTTACACACTTTGATACCGAACACTAAAATATTAATATCACACAAAGCCTCTGTAAAAAATCAGGAATACATTATTTGCCATAGTGCGCGCGATCAACCCACTGTTTCCCATCTAACACGTGCAATTACGTTCTTTTTTCTCACTCACACTAACATCCGTCATGCGAGGAAACCCTTGCGACGGGTGAGCTCACAAATCTCGCCGAACGATTGGCGAGATTCCCAACTTTTGGACGTTTTCGGGCAGTCGACGAAGTTCCACGCTGAAGTCTGACAACAGTTAGTCAGCTTCTGGCATTTCCCGTTCTCTCTCGTTCCAGCGGATTTGTTTCATCATTCTTCTGACGTTATTCATATCAAATAATGGTGGAATCTCTTGAAGATGCATTTGAACGTCTTTCCCGGTGTGACCTTAACTAACTGAAACTGTAACATACAGGCCGGCCGTCTTTACTATGATTGTCTGTTACACTTACGGACCAACTTCCGGGCAACGTGGAGACACCGGGGGACAGCGTTCACTCGAAGCAGGAGTACCAAAAACAGTCCTGTAAAAAGGAGACAAAACAAACAAGCACGAGCCGAAGGCCAGTAAACCCATGCACATGGGAACCAAAATGGCGTCAACAACACAGCAGCACACCCTGTTACGGATTCGTTAGATATAATCTCATTATCCATAACGCTGCAGCAGGCAAAAGTACGTTGCTCAACTGGAAAGAAGCTGATGGTCAGTTGCGGTGGAGATCCGTTTTTCATCTACTCAAGCTATGCATGAAAGGTGAACCCACGCTATGCAGGCTTCGCAAGTCTCATCAAGACGAATGTCCTCGGCCAATCCGTCTCACGCACGGCAAGAAAAGAGACATCGAAGAGGTTCTCTTAAAATCAATTGAAATATTTTTGCCTACAAGCGAAGCATGACTTAAATTGGGTGGTCAGAAAGACTCGATGAATCGCAACCTCCAAAGTTCACAGTACGATCGAACCTAGAGTTCAATTGTACACGACGTAGAGGAGTTGAAGGATACGGATGCACTGCACGTGCAAAGGTACGACATTGACCAGTGGGAGTTTATCCGGGCTAAACTTAATCCAGATGTGGACGAATGCGGAGCATGGTCTATTCAACTCCTTTCACGCCCAGTACACCAGAGCTCCGTCTCAGCCCCCAGACTACTGCGACTCGCACTCTTCACCAGAGATATGTCAGAGTTTGCGTACGCCGAGAAACAACTTTCCACCTGGGCTTTGACCTCACGCATATAGACCAGAATCTGAGCGTGGAACGCCTGGTACTGGTATACCCTCCATGGCGACGAGTTTGGTCAAGGTGTACAAGGTGGCAAGGATACCAGAGGTCATCAGTAGCCCACCACCTCTAGCACAGCCAAAAACCTGCCACAGCCGACGTCAGAAGGGTTGGCCTAGCTCAGGTAGTACCCGCTACGCACATATAGGTAGACAATACCCCCAGATAATTTCGCGCAGATACACATATTCAGCCGGTGATGTATGTTTACTAATGCCCTTTCCCTGAGAAACAAAGTGCAAGAATTGTGACAGCTTGTCGACTAAAAGCTCAAGATCATAGGTGTAGCGGAGGTATGGCTAACGCCGGACATATCCGATCACAAGACAGAGCTTCCTGGTTATACTATCTTTCACAAGGATCGGTTGGCCAGTAAATCTGGGGGCGTAGCAGTCTACGTTGGTGCCGAATTACGCGCAGCCCTGAGCAGAGACCTAACCCTGCTTTCACTTGAAGAGTCCCTGTGGATAAATGTTGAAACATCTCGCTTATCGCACATCACTGTCGGCGTCCTTTATCGTGCCCCGTTTGCAGCCCCAGAATGAGATAATAGAGTGTACAGTGCCATTAAACGGTCACCTCACCCTCCAGGCAACGCGCCATCGTTCTCGGGGGCTTCAACTTCCTGCCTGCATGTCTCTCAATCGGGCTAACGTCCAGTGTTGCGGCCAATGAGACTTACAATCTTGCGCATAAAGTAGGACTCACTGGGCATGTCAGCCAACCCGCAAGGTGGGGAGGAAGACGCAGGCCATCCCGAATAGAGATGGTGTTAACTACTGAACCCCACATGGTGAATATACTCGAAGTTAGTGCGCCCTTAGGTGCAAGCAACCATGCGAGTATCAGCTTCCGCCTAATATGCGACGTCACGAGCACCCACCGCCTACTGTCGGCTGGACGCAATAACAAAAGAGCCAACGTTCGTCAGGTGTGATAACACTTATATCAGGCTAACTGGTCACCACCTGAGGAAAGTAGCGCGGTAGACAAGCACCTAAAGCGTATTATGTTAAATATGAACACCACGATAACTAGTTCAGTCCCATTTTACATTCCACGCCCCAGCTACAAATCGTCTTGGCTCAACTCATCAACCAAGCGTCTAATGAAGGAGAAGTGGACCCAGTGGGATGCATTTACCCTTAAAGAAGATGGCGCTTCATAGCTGACATACAATTGTCGTCGTAATCAATGCGCAGCAGCCGTACGCGCCGACAGCCGAGCTCGCCAAGTATTACCCGCGAGATCCATTGCTGATTTCCTCGAAAGATTCTTCGGGCACATGATCACCCGCGATCAGGTTGATAGCTGCCATTTTCTCTTTCATTGGACCTTCAGGACTTTCTACCGCTGATTATGGGGCAACTGAGATATAACGTGCTCAGTGTGCATCCGTCTTCAGCAATTCCACTGAGAAAAAAACGGGCGCCACTGTTTTCTGTCCTAATCGTTCCTCAGTATCATCCCTCAACGGCTAACGTACGCGTTAAGTTACTCCTGCTGCGCGTTGATAAGCCCATGGAACTTGGAGATATACCTCCGTAAACGCTTAAAGAATGCGCAGATGAGCTGGCGGAACCGCTTGCTCGTTTGTTCTAACACTCATATCATACTGGTTGTAATTCAGCCACTTGGAAGTGCAGTGTCATCTCGCCCATCTACAACGGTGGTGATCAAACGAACGCCAGTAACCTTAGACTAACTGCTCTACTACCAAACACATCATAAGTGATGCGCGGCGAAGTAGACGACCTCGTGAAAAACCATTTGGATACCCATTCACTGTTGACGCCGGAGCAGCACAGTTTCAGAACCGGTCATTCATGCACGACCAACCTACTGACTGCCGCTGTCTCGTGGACAAAAGCTACCGAGGGACGGCTTCCAGTCGATGTTGTGTTTTTAGGTTTCACGAAGGTGTTACATAAAACTGATTATAGTATACACTGGACAAACTGAATAATGTGGTTCATGCAGTGAGGCTTAGTTTTCTCTCAAGCAATACCTATCCGTTAAGACATACACAATTGGAGTTAATTGTGAGCTATCCAGGCCGTTCAACGCCAAAACTGGTATATCACAAGGCTCTATACTGAGTCTTCTATTATTCTTGGCTTAAGTTAATGACCTCTCGGAAGTAAGTAACTCCCTCCTTGCTGACGATACGAAACTGTGGCGTGTATTACACAGCGTTGAAGACGCAGAATTCTTTCAAAGAGGCCTAGATGCCCTGCATCTATGGTCCGTGGAAAATCGACTGTCCTTCAACACGTCCAAGTCAAAGACTATGCACTTTCGCTATCACAGCACTACAGTGTATCGCATCGGTCGTTTTATGGCAGCCACTGTTCACCAGGACTGCAACCCAGGTACCGTCGTCGCATCAGACCTTTCTCCTAGTACTAACATTATGCTATTGGTGAAGAAAGCTAGCAGCGGGCTAGCTGTGCTTAGAAGGATCCTTGGGAATTTCCCAGTCGACAGATTTCCATGCATCTACAGCACACTGGTGAGGCCATTGCTGGAAATCAACATTTAGGCATTTGCGCCGTACTGGAAGAAAGAAGTCACTACTCTGGAGGCTATCCAGACACTGGCTACTAAAAGGATTGAGGATCTTTTTTCTTGCCCTATGAGAACCGTTTGTCGAAACTGGAACTAGTCCCCTTAACCAACAAGCGTTCGAGAGACGATCTTTTACTAACATACAAAATCCTGTGCTCCCCGAGTCACCCCAACAAAAATCTTTTTACAATCACCGACACAGTAAGCCTTGAGGCCATAAATACAACGTCTCAATACCACCTAGTGGTCTTTTATGCAGACGGTGTAGTTTTGATGTCCGAGTCTGTTCGACATGCAACACACTTTCGGAGACGAATGTCATGGCACTGTCACTGGCTGCATTCAGGAGGCAGCCAGATGACTGGATTATCCCAGAATGGCTGTTGGCAGTCGGGCACGTATTGTCCAATGTAACTTAATTGCTGTCATTTTCTTCCTCTCTCGTCTTTTCTCACTTCTCCCTGACTTCTCTGTATAGTCTTCCTTTTCTATCGCTCGACTGCTGTTTTATGCTCCAACACGCAACACACCTCACATACTATCACCATTTCAGCAGCTCACGCGATCGATGCGGGCGGACAACAATCATACCGAGATAGAATCCGCTGTGAACCCACAAACTCCGTTCTACAGACTCTTACCAGAATAACTCGAGGCGGGGATACTACACAAGTTTGATACCTTCAACTCCACAAGGAACCGGTGACATATGATTTGTATAATCTTCTACTGTCCTCTGCCCCGTCTCTATTCACGGATCATGCTAAACTTCAGAGGATTCCTGTCTTCCGCAATGCAACTTAAATACACCGTTTGCCTGGTCTCAAACAAACCGGCGGGATATCAACGTCAAGAATTGCAATGTAATGGGTATCTGGCACACGCGCAGCACAGCTTGTCATCCTAATGTCGCCTCCCTTTAGACACTGTATATTGTGATAGATTTGGGGACTTTCGTTTGCAATTCTCTTCCTAACTCACCAAGCACAAAAGCCAATGCCGAAAGAACCGGTAGAAACTTGGTACACTACTACTTGAGGCTCTCCGACTAATAGTCACTGTAAATTTGTTGGTCCACGAACTGAGAACATTCGTCCCCATCGTTTGCATTCCCTATTTTTTCCCATTAACCTGACCCTTGTTTCTACTACCTCACCCACCCCGTTTCGTTTTATTGAACTAATGTGTCACTAAATGTCCGCGGCGCGAGTGGCCATTCTTGCCCTGATCTGCTGGCGTGACGGTTCACCTTTGACCTTGTTGGTCCCGTTGAGAAAATATTGATTTTGCTGGACGAGACTATCGTCGCGAACGATTGAGGTTTGCCTTTTGTAATTATTGATGCATTTCTTTAATGGTACCGTAGAAATTGTTGGATCCAATCATGTTCTCATTTTGGGGATCCGTTTTGGGGCTAACCGTAACTCAACGATCAGACGTGAATCGTTAAAGTACTCAATCTGGCGAAATTCGGAATTTGCGGTTGCCAAAGAATTTCGAAATCATGGAACCCAAGGAAGACTCCGGGTGTGACAGGCAAGTCCGCTGCTCTTTAGATGCTGTTTCAGTTTCTGGCTCATGCGTTAGTCGTAGATCCACACGCAGTCTAAAGAGTTTGCAGGTTAAATCTACGTTGTTGCTAGCTGAGTTTAAGGAACGTGAAGTCATAGCGGAAGTCACATTAGAGCGCAAGCTGGCCCAGGCTAGAATTGAAGTTGAGAAGGCTAGGTTGTTGTTTTATCTAGCTGGAGATGAGGATGCTCATGTTGGAGTTGATCTCGAGCCAGAGCTTTCAGTTGACCGTGATGCTAAAGTGAAACAGTATCTGGAGAACCAGAACGTTTGGCTGGTTCCAGAATTGAGGCCTGTACGGCCCGATGAGCATCCCATCCTAGTACATGCGTCGTATACTGTTCTGCCGACAGCCGCTTGTCTTGACCTTCCTAAAGTTGAGTTGTGCCCCTTTGATGGTGACCCCATAAACTACTGGAAGTTCGTTCGACAATTTGAGTGTTATGTCGAAAGGATGGTATCAGATGACGATCAACGGCTGTTGTATTTGTTACACTACTGTCGGAGTCGTGCCAGAGAAGCCAGTAAGTGGGCACACTTGCTAGACGTTACATTAAGTGAAACTGAAGACGGCGAGATTAATATTATCCTCGGTTTTGACGTGCCGGAGGCGAACTGAGTCCTAGATCAAAGGCTAGGGGGACGTAGACAGCCGTACGCAGTAAGAACCGTGTTCGGTTGGATGTTGTGCGGACTTTTGACCGGTGAATTCCGGGCTAAGGCGTCTGTCAACTGGCTTTCGCAGGTCGTTCCTACGTTAGTGGGTCAGATTCGTGCCTCATATGATACTCAGTTCGCTGACATATCACCGAATGGTCCCACACTCTCCAGAGAGGATTCGGTTACCTTATCACTAGTACAGTTGTCCGTGCTGGACGCAAACGGGAATTATGAAGTGCTCCCTCCATGGAAGTATGAGCACTTCACCTTTCCTGACAGCTACAGAATAGCCCAGAAACGTTTATCTTACTTGAAGAGGAGGTTTAACTGTGATGAAGATATGTTCTCAAAGTACGCGAACGTGGTACAACATCAAATTGAACGTGGGTATGTTGAAAGGGTCCCCCAAGCTCATCTTGATTCAAACTACCCACACCGGTGGTACCTGCCACACCACCCTGTAATGAACCCTAAGAAATCAGGGAAGCTCGGAGTAGTTTTTGACTGCGTGGCTGAATACCAGGGACTGTCCCTGAACGACAGATTTTATCAGGGCTCTGACTTGACTAAAAACCTGAAAGGAGTATTGCTACGATTCCTCATGGAGAAAGTGGCAGTATCAGGGGATATCAAAGAGATGTTTCTGCAAGTACACATCCACGTTCTTGATCGAGGTATGTTCCGTTTCCTGTGGTGGCCCACACATGACCTTGCAAGAGATACAGTAGAGTATCAAATGGCTTCCCATCCCTTCGACGATACCTTCTCGCCCTTCTGTGCCATTTATGCATTACGACGTACCTCTGAGGACTGTGGGTCGATGTATGAAAAGTCCACTTGCGAATCAGTGCGGACGAATTATTATGTTGATGATTGTCTAGTTTCGATTCTCAACGCGGAGATAGCTAAAAATCATTGACAGAGGATTGTGACATGTTGACAAGAGGAGGCTTCCGACTTAGAAAATGGGTTTTGAATGACCGTGAGATGCTAGCATCAATACCGACCTCAGAGCTCTCACCCTCCCTAATAAATACCGCAGCCAAATCCCTACCATCACAACGAACTCTTGGTATCCAATGGGACGCTGAAACGGGTGAATTCCGCTTGAGTCTTCAGCTCCCAGACAGGGCGGAGACTAGGAGAGGGATGCTATTCTGTGTCTCTTCACTATACGACCCTTTGGGCTTTGTCTCGCCATGGCTACCGCCAGGCAAACGTTTGCTTCAGGAGCTGTGCAAGAGTGGTCTCGGATGGAACGAACCATTGTGTCTAGAAGATTGCAAAGAGTGGCAAGCTTGGTTGACATGGTTAAAGGCTCCTGACGACTTCCGAGTTCCACGCTGCATGCTGTTTTCGCAGGCTATTATGAGAGAGCTATCAGAGCTACACATTTTTTGTGATACCTCGGGAGGGGGTTATGGAGCAGTAGCGTATGGATGCTTTACCTCGAATGAAGGTGCCAGAAATGGTGCACTACTGTTCAGCAAGTCCAGAGCAGCACCATTCAAATCGGTGACTATCCCACGACTCGAATTAGTCGCAGCAGTCCTGGCCGTGAGGTTACATGGAATCATCGTTAGCAACTTGGGTCAGATGTTCCGATATTGTTATTTTTGGACTGATTCCATGATCGTCCTCTACTATATACACAACGTATCAACTCGATTCTGCACGTTTGTGGCTAACCGCCTTCCTGTGATCCACCAGTCGTCCACACCCAAACAATGGAGACACGTGAAATCCGAAGAAAATCCGGCAGACTTAGCTTCGCGCTGTTTGACGGGCGGCCGAATAAGAGACAAGTGGTTGAAGGGCCCTGAGTTTTTGAGTCGGCCTTGAAGGTCATGGCCTCCAAAACCCAACTCTCTCGTTGAGCCCAATGACATTGAAATAAAGAAGGCACCGGCTCATGTTAACGTTGTCGTTCACGCATACGGTCTGCATAACCTTATTATTCGATATTCAAGTTGGACTTGACTGCTTAGAGCCGTGGTATGGTAAGTTCACACCAGTAGATGCTTCCATCTGATTCACTTAAGCTATGAAGGCCATCTAGTTATGCATTCACACTAGTGGCTATTCCACCTTGATGCACTTAAGCTATGAATAACGGTTCAAACTGCAGTATGACTACACATTAGTAGCTGCTCCACCTGATCGACTAAAGCTATCAACAACGTCCCAAATTGCAGTGTACGTTCACACTAGTAGCTGCTCCACTCGAGTGACATAGGCCGACAACAACGTCTTAGCATGCAGTATGCGTGCACACTAGTGGCTATTCCAACCTAATTCACTTGACCCATGAATAACGTCTGGGTATGGACTATAAGTTCCCAAGTGTAGACGCTTCAACCTCATTCACTTGAGTTATGTATAAACTCTGGGTGTGCAATATAGGTTCACACTGGAGGCTGCTATACCCGACTGACTCAGGTTATCAACGTCTCAGTTTGCAGTACACGTTTAGAACAGTGGCTGCTCCACCCGATTGACGTAGGCCTTCAACAACGCCGCAGAACGCATTATACGCTCATATTAGTGGATATTCCAACTTGATTCACTTAAGCCTTGAACAACGTGTGGGCACGGATTATGGGTTCATACGAGTAGATGCGCCAACATGATTCACTTGAGCTATGAAGAACTTCTGGGTATGCTTTATATGTTCACATAAGTAGCCGCTCCATTCGACTGACATAGGCCAACAACAACGTCTTAGCATGCAGTATGCGTGCACACTTGTGGCCAATCCAACCTCATTCATGTAAGCTATGAAGAACGCCTGGGTATGCAGTACAGGTTCACAATAGTATCTGCTACACACGACTGAACTGAGCTATCAATAAAGTCTTAGCATGCAGTATGTGTTTACACTAGGAGCTATTCCAACATAATTCACTTAAGCTATGAACAACGTCTGGGTATGCAGTATGCGTTCACATTAGTACCTGCTCCTTTCCAACCACTCTTACTATGAACAATTTGGAAAACGAACACATGCGGGAAGTGATGAAAAACCTGTATTAGAAGCGTTTTGGGTACATGGTAATCATCCTCTTTGATTCCGTTGATTGTCATATGGAATAGAATATTTTTCTGTACCGCGATAGAGATTTGGCGTTCTAAATATCATAGTGTGACTAGCTGAGAGGTATACCTCCGGGCGGTCTGCGGGCAGCTCGATTTCATCCGTTTCCGTATGCTGTTCCGTATGAACACCACGCGACTTCAGCCTAATTTGAAACAATGCAGTAGAATGAATAGACTACTTCTGAATATTCTCAATGGTAGAGCGGGACATGATACGCTCTTCTTACGCCGTTCCATATACACCGAAACTGGAAACAACCATATGATAGCGTCATATCCAACCATTTCTAAGAGCAACGTCTCATCGATCAGTATCTACCTGCAATCTTGCAAACAAAGAGAAATAATATAAATGTCGTATAGACAAGGAAGCGTTAAATGTTGTCATACATGTTCCACTATCAAATGTGTTAGTGTTCCTGTTGAGATGCAACACCAACCCTGTATGGTCGTTTATTTCGACCATATCATCAAAACGTCACAAAATGATGCACTCTCAGGCTATTTCATCTTGAAAATGGCAATGATCGCATTTTTAAGACTTGGAAAAATGACCTAACGCCAATAACGGGTTATTTTCGCGAAAACGATGGGAACTTTTGTCCCCACTGAGCCAGTAATTTTGGGACTTATTCGATGTATTCCAATTTTTCTATTAACGCTGTTTATTTACAATTTATGTACTGTAGGTACTTTGCCTGAATTTCCGGTTTTAAAATTTCAAAAATATTTACAATTCGAGGATTCGTGCCAGAAGAACCGTTTTGCTCTTTAAACAACCTTGAAGGCGAATCCTTTGAAACAGATAATTGCCTATTTGTGTAATGGGTACACAAAGCCAGAACGTCTGGCTTGCCTATTAAACTGCAGAATTTCCAAACTGCGTAAGGAGATGTGAGGAATCTCATTTTCTTCAATCATGTGAAGAAGATAATCAGGCAAATATCCGTTTGAACAACACCGTTAGAACACGATAACTGATTGATGCAAGCATCTCCTATAGACCCATCAGTACCAAATTTACAGTAGCATGAAACGGCTTTTTTACATCGAACAGTTTAGGGGTGGGTTGGGTGGATAGTCGATTGCTGTGTTACGAAAGTTCACTAAGTCCAGGGCAGTTCAAGTTAATGAACAAGTGTTTCTGAACACACAGGGCTTCAGTCGATTGATTGCGACAGTCTCAACAAACCGCAAGAATCTTGAACTGGGATGACGTACTAAGATTTTGAATGCACAAACCGGATCGATGATGTGGCCAGTGGTCAGGGTTTGTCTTGCGATTGCGGACACCGGTTGTTCGCGTGTTTCAACAACATTGTCGTTCTTCGGTGACACTGAGTTCTGCATCCAGTTAGGCAAGTGTTCCTTCACTCCGAAAATCAAACACCTTTTGGTTCTGCCTATGTAATTTTCTTTGCAACTACATGTAAATTGGTAGATACTGTGTGAGCTGGCATCGACAGTTTGATCTCCTTTGATTGAAGGCACAGGCAACTTCTGGGTGCGATCTAGTACACGAAGTTCGGCTGCGTTGAATGTTCGTTTAATCGAATTGATAAGTCTTTGTGTTGTTTGATGCATACTATAATCGCCTTTGAAAGGCAATTTTATATAAACCTTCTTCTTTCTTACAATGACCACCGGTTTGGACGGCGGTTTCGGCCTACTGTGTCTTTCTATGGACCTTTTTGGGTAACCATTTGATTGTAGTACAGTCGTGATCAACTTTAATTCTTCCCCAGATTGTCTTGCATACAGATTCGTTTTGCGCGTGACTTGAACAACATCAATCTTGCTAATTAGTTGATGTGCTCCGTAGGTGTTTAGTCACCGTGCACTAATGTCCCGTTACATGAGACAATTGAGTACACTTGTGAGCTCGTTGAAACGAGTCACATTACTTTGCCTCTGCCTAGTGATATTCTGAAGGAAGCCTTATCGTTATGTGCTAAAAACGTCAGCTTCCGTTTTCTTGCTCGGTCCCACCGCCAAATAGCTGAGGTAGCCATAGGAAGTCAATTAGGGCCAATCTTCATATTAAGGATTGAACAAAAGTTAGCCGGGGACATAGCAAGTCTGTCATACTACAAACATTACGTTTATGATATACTAATATTCAGTCGATCCAAACAGGCAATAGGTAACCTAGTGCAGCGTTTAATTAGTTGTCATCCCAATCTGAAGGTGACGTGTGAACTTGAGACTGATAATTGCTCGCCGTTTTTAGACACACTCATAAGTCGCCTCTACCTCCATCACCAACCCATCGAACCCGCTTATCCGTTGAACGTTTCAATCCGTCTTCTGCAATTGTTCATTGATAGAATACGGGGGTCTTCGACTGTGTGGATCTCTTCGCCGAGCGTCTTGACATCGAAATAAGCAGAGCGTTAACTATCCTGCTTCTTCCAGTGCACCATTGTATGCGGATTCAGGTGCCGCTCAAAGGCCACATCACTGGTTAATGACAGTAGAAGGACGTAGTGAAGACGTCCTGGTCGCCGTTTAAGAATCGTGAGAGGATGGCCCTGGAATCTGTACTCATTTCGGACAGGAGAAATTTGCTTTTAATTCCTCGCCCATGTCGCCTCACAAAATGCGGTGTATCACAGTTAGGTCTTCGCGGAATCTCCCGTGACTCCGAGATACATGTTCAGATACTCCAGCTACGGGTCAGAGAGGAGGCCTCTTATTCCAACAACAATTCGCGTGGCTGCCCTCTGTAATTTTTCGAGTTGTGATACCTCATTTTGTGTACAGGGGAACACTGCGGCGTAGATTTACTCCAGTCTCGGACAAACCTGAGAAGGGAAGGGTAAGCAAAACGTACCTATGGATACCTTAGGAAAGGATTGGCGGATAGCCTCAAGCACAGTCCTGGCTTTAACACAGGCGATGTCTAACACCAAAACACCGAGGTCTCGTTCGTTGTTACACTGTGTTAACAACTGGCCTGCAAAATGATATGCCCTAACATCCATGACATCTCCAAGGTACGTAAGGGAGCATCTCTGTGGATTTAGAGGCAAGCTCCGTCATACTGTCCAGGTTGATATCCTGCCCAAGTCTTGTTACAATGCTTCATTATCCTCATCTGAGGACACTGTCATCCATAGTTTCATGTCATCAGCGAAGACAAGGACAGGCGACTGCAACTGGTCCAATAAATCATTGATGGAAGCCGAAAGTGACAAGGGACCGAGTACAGATCGTTGTAGCACACGTTGTAGCACACGTTCGTTAACGATTCAAGGTTCACACCGAGTTACGCGTAATCGGTTAATCCAAAAATGCCTTTCTCAATATCCAACGGTAGAGAAGATAATCTTCAAACGGTCAATGAGAAGACGCTCGTGAAAACTGGATTTTATACGGTACTAATTGAA
>JTDE01000717.1:0-25563 GCA_014338405.1 Paragonimus skrjabini miyazakii
TTGAACATCACCCACAATTGATCGCAGCTGTCGCATCCCCATAGACTTTCCAGGCGGCCCCTTTCGAATAGCAGAAGCACTAGACTCGAGTTTCGCTCTCATAAGAGCTCGTCAGTAGTGCATATCATCGCCACTGCCGAGACCTGAACCACGGACATGCTGTTCTTGAGGCAACCGTGTTTCCGACTGCGCCATTGACCTCACGTTAGGCACGACCGAATTATCATATGTGAACGCCCAACCACCCTCGCTTATGACTAATGATCAGGTTGCCCGATCGTCTCGAAATGGAGACACAGTTACTGTCTGTTAACTCTAATCGATAACCCCGCGATTAGGAATTCCTAGACAGGTCGAGATCCCCGATCTCATTGAACCTGCTAGGCGATATTTTAGATTACTAATGAGTAGTCGGGGCCGCCTGGAAAGTCTATGGGGATGCGACAGCTGCGATCAATTGCGGGTGATGTTCAACTTGAGATTGTAATGAATCGGTTGATTTTTGACTTTGTTCTTTTGCTTGTCAAGATTGATTGCATGTCCGACCTCAAGCGGCCAGCGTACTTGCATCAGACGAATACTTACAGCCACAACAAGACGGACCTACAACGCCGCGAAGGTGGCATTCATTGAGGAAACTACACAACTGCCGAGCTCAACGAGGAAGGACTCGATTGCCTTGATCGCCCAATCAAATGTAATATATGGTTTGACCGGTACTTGTGGATGCAAGCACGCTGGCCGCACATCGAGAGAACTGGGGACACGCATCAATGATCACATACAAAAATGTTTATGTACCACCGGAACTGGCATCACACGAAGTACAATCACGAAACACCTATACGAGACAGGTCATCGATTCTGTGGTGATACTGCATTCCATATTATATATCGCCCTAGAACGAAGCAAAGTCTACGATTTGCAGAGGCTGTTGCAATTCGTCGAACCAACCCGGTACTATGTGTCCAGAAACAAATGGTTATCAAATTATCCCACCCTTGGTTATTTTATTCCATTCCCAAAAACTTCCCATTGTTCTGAACGTTTTATTTTACATGTTACCATGTATCTGTCTAACAGTTTTGTTTCTAGTCCAGTTTAAAAGTACTTATTAGCATTTCCTCCACTCCTCATTTAACTGCCTATGACCATTTGACCTTGTAACCTAACCGTCCTTATCAGTCTCATGTTGCGTCATTCGAATGCCCTGTTCTTGAGTCTCGATCATTCTGACCTCGCTTATCACGCTCGCATTCTTCACCATTGTTGCCATGCCTGCTTGCCATATATTGATTGCACTAATTTCGTTGTAGTAACAGATGAGATGCGAACGAAATGTCCGTGCACAAGACATCCTATGCTACACTGTGACCTTTTTCAAATTTGTATCGGGGGACCACTGCTTCAAATAATGCGAAACTATAAACTGACCTGTCCACTCCGTTGAGAAAACGGTTTGCGAACTGTATGGTCTAGTTCATTCTCTTAACTTTCCCAAGCCCGACCGCATTGAAACTCTAAACTTTTGAATCGGTGTTTTGATGAATACCGTAGGATTTGAACCAGTCAAGATACAGCACCCACTGAGTCAACCCCCGCAGCTATCGATCAAGTAACTAGCGGTGAACTAAAACAGTCGAACCGGATTCTTTATCAAAGGTTAGCAATGGCTCGCATTCAGTTTCACACGCATCCTTCAGTAGGTTCAAAACCGGTCAATGTATGAAAAGAAAAATCCGTTCTGACATCACTGACTTCCGTCGATCAAGTACGGTATATGGACCAGGCCTGGCTCACCAATGCTAGTCAGTGCTGCAAACTCACCCTAATCAAATCTGGCGGTTGGAGGAAAAACTGGAACAAAACCCTGTTTATCTGCTCAGCTCATAATCAATTTTGAAGGAACCAAATATCTATTCAAATCGTCCATTCAAGCTTGTCGACCAAAATGTCAAAAGCTCAGATTGCCCTTACCGAGTCAAAGTAGAAAGCCCAAGGACCAAGCTGGAGCTGAGGCACTACACCGATACTTCATCATGGGTGGGAAACGCAAAACGGAGGTACATCGTCGTACAGATGTCAAATAGATAGTTGGCTGTTACCCTGGAGCTTAGCGGGAAAAGCGATAGACACTTGAACACTGCAAACGAGAGACAGACGGATGTGTGAAATGAAGATTTAGTTTGATAACGACGTCTTGTGTTTTCAATTCACAACTTAGCGGTTATTAGGTTGAGTATATTTCTTCTAGTCGAAGTTTAAGAGTAACACCATGTAGCTGTGAATGAACAGCAAGTAATACGACCGGTTCGTGCTTAGTAGGTTGCGTTGGAGATCGGGACAAATGCTTCCGCGACTTCCTTACCGTTGTTGACGTGAGCAAACCAGGACGTGAGCCAGCCGAAAAAACCGAGGTTGAAAGTTTAAACAAGCGGATTACTTCTTGCGTCGATCATGTTTCTTCGCAAGTCTAGTCATATTTCTCATATGGACGCAGGTATGTCGATCAATTCTTCCACTAAAGTAACACTTGGACCACATGCGATTTCTCAATTACTCCTGAAAAAATGCCCTTCCGTTTTGAATCCATCATTTGCCTCAATTTTTTGATGCACTTTTAGTAACAGTCAACTAACTGACCAGTGGTGACGTGCTAGTGTCACCAATGCACTAAAGAAACACATTGCATCATAGACCCCTTGCTTGTTTTTCTGTGGTCTTGAGAGTTTGAAAAAACATATTTTCCCTCAACACTATAGCCTAATGCATCTTTTAACCATTGAAACAAATTTGATGAGCATCAGGATATGTCGTTTACCTCTGTCAGGGAACAGTTGCTCATTCATCCCATAAACACTTTCAAGCTACCCGGTTGTTAACAGATCAAACAAGTTGATACATTTTCCATCTCTGATTGAAGTTAGTTTAAGCACAGTCAGTATACAACGAAAACAGACGCCTTACGTTTTACGTTAAACGACTGCAATTCCTGTCAACTCTTCCAAAGCCGATGATAAGGTTTGTGTGTCTTGAATTTGTTATACTGTTCACCTGTTTTTGTTATCCTTCTTTCAAAGGAGTGGAAGTTTTTGCTGTTGAATTATATGACCATCCTCTCTGAAGTCAACTTTTTTAATGTTCATCTCTATGTTACCGCATGTTGTCAAAATATCTGTTTGCGATAAATATTCAACATTGTTCTTTTCGATTATTTTGATCATTGTGCCTGGACATCATCTACTGGATTTTTGTCTAGCTTGTGTTATCGTCGTACAGAACGTCCATTATCTCGTGTATTGCTAGGTGGAAATGGTTGCAATCATGTCATCGAGACAGTCCGGTCGTTTCTGGTGCCCGATAACGATCGTGTCGACTGCTGCTGCCGTTACCTGTTCCTTGTAGTTTTGCCACATGCCCTTGAGGGTAGGGGATACGGGAGCGTCTTTCAGACGAAGAGAAGAATACACTGTTTGCTATTTTCACATTGAATGCGAACACTGAAGAAGAAAGAGGTCACACTCCGTAGTATTCGTCATTAGCTCACCGAACGGCTCTGTGAAATCAAAGGCGACTGTTAGGTAAAGCAAGGCTAGTTGTTGCAAAACTAACCTGATCGCACGCAACACAAGGGGTTCTGTGATTCGCTCAAATCAATTGTTGGCTCATCTGTGCAGTCTACTAAGGCACTGATTGAGGTGGGCTGCCGCTTTTCATGCACCCAATCAGAAAACGTCATTAAAGTCTGACGGAACCACTTCGGTAGCCTAGTAAACCGCCCTGCTACGATTAGTTGGAAGAGCGTGAATAGCCTGCCAACACAAGATAACAATGTTGCAGTTGCTGCCGCCTTAGATTTTCAAAGGGATGCATAGAGCCATGGTGAACTTGTGAAAGGGAAAGGTAGCAAGTGAAAATGGATTGCCAAGCAAAATTTTGAAGAGCGGCGGACTAGTCGGTTCACTTAAGCTGGGAGTAGGAAGCAGTATTTCAAGGCTACCAAGATACCCTGATTTGAATCTTTATTTAAAGATAATGGTTACAAGCGATGCATCGACAGGTAACGAGGCATCAGTCTACCAAGTTAAGTCGGGAAAATGCTGGCAAGAATCTTGCTAAATCGGTTCAGTGATGAAAGTTTGCGAGTCAATTTTCCAGAGTAGCAGTGTGGATTCCGGGCGAGTCGCAGTGCGATGGACACGGTGTTGGCTGCTTGGCAGATCCAGGAGTAGTGTGTTGAATGCAACCAGTCACTATGTGCCGTGTTTGTGAATTTTGTAGTGACCAGTGATCATGTGGCTTCCTTGAAAACCCTGGCTACAACCGTGTCTTCTCACTTGTCTGTTGTGTATGCATAATTCTGTGTACGTCTACTATAAGAGGCATGATACCAACATATTGACACTTTCATCAGTCGTGCAACCATTTGCACGCAGCATGTGTTTGCCATCTCCCCAACGACTCATCCATTATTCTCTTCTTCAAAGTCGTTTCGTTTGCACCCTTTCCAGTGTTGTTTAACAGACTCGATGATTCTGTGTACTTTTCGCTTGGTGGGCTTTTGATTGTCGTTGAGTAAGCTGGAACCCACCTCGTGCTTCTTCTCCCATATTCTCTTGATTGCTACTGTTGATCCCAGACTAGGCTAAAGCCGATTACTTAACATATGTTGCTGGGAATATGCAATTTGTTTTCAGATCTTATCGCGCACTTTTATTCCGTTGTCTGTTGGGATTACATTCTGATTACACTTCAAGAAAGTCATCCCAAATTGTTAGCGGACGAAGGTGCATTGTTTGTTGAATGTTTCGCTTGTTTTTCTGTTCAACTTTAACTTTTTGTTTCTCCTCCTAGTGTTGTATACCACTCAGTTTTGTTGTGAGTAGTATACCACTCGCTGATGACATTCGGAAACAAAAGGGCAAGCACCTAACGCCAGGAAGACGACGGACAAGAAGATAGTGTCGGAATCGGGTGTTCGTGTTATGGGAGAAGTTCCACCAAGGCGAATGACAATGTACTGTCTCCTAATGGATGTGAATATACGTTTGCCGTGTAAATGAGTGTATGCGTCTGTGGTCACATTTTTAACATGAACTGAACGGGAGTGCTCGCAATAAACGAATTCGTAGGCCAAGCGTCTTTTGTGGTCACAACACTAGGATGCAACATTATGTACTTCTATATTAACTTAATTGTCTTCTGTTTTCATCAATATCTTCCCGGCTAAGATTTCACCATTGCAATCTATTCATTTTCCGGGAGATAATGGTTTCACTTTCGTACTAGCCCACCAACTAGCTAACCAGAACTGGACGGCTGAACACAAAGAACTCAGTTACACACCTTCTGGTCTTATTCCTTCGAGTTTACGGCGGATACGTAGAGTGTGAGTGGAATCACAAAAGGTGCAGCACATTACAGTTTGTGATAAGTATAATGCGCGGACATCCTTTAGTACCGGTCACTACAACAAGCTAATCCGAAAGGGATACCACCAACTACTTTGTTAGGTGCAGCTTGAAAACTATTGCGTACATTTTCTCTCATTGAGACACATACTTGTATTTCTGACTTCAACGCATTACACTACGTTTCTTTAAAACACTGTTTATTGAATTTTTGAAGTCATTCATGAGATAACGTCAAATTTTAATTTGGTCGATACGTAAGGCAACTACTAGGCTTGATAAGATCAATAAACTAAAAAATGCCCTCACTAGGATACATCCGTTCAAAGTTTATTCATTTTTATGACGGTGCAGAGAGTTTCTAGTGTCCGTTTTGGTAACACAGATTTAAAGGTAATAGGTAGGCTGATATGAGAAGCGAGCCGTAGAGAAATGACGATTGTTCACTAAAGATCATTCAGAGGGCCGATAGCGAGAGACAAGGTAACACAAATAAAAAGGCAATGAAGCAAGGGTTCGAGTCGAGTCGGCTAAAGAGTGCTAGCTGCTCCTGTTCATCCCTTTATCTCAAAGTTTATTCTACAGTATTTCAAGGTTATTTTCAAAGTATAATCATATTTCACGCGAGACTGAAGGCAACCCGGATTACTAGACATTTACGTTTTGATAGCGGATCTTGATCCTCTGTGTTATGTTACATTTTCTGTTCATTTCGTTCGGTATGCCACTTTGCTATTTCACGCATTTATCTAGAAGAGAAGTTATTCTGATGCTTTCTGGAATCCTTACAATGAGATTGATTAATTCATCATGGTACTTTGTTTCGTTGACCATCACTCCGATTGATCTGAACCCGGAGGTAAATACGGCGCTCGAACTAATTACTTTTCGCTACGCAAAACTAGATCAGTATGTTCTGTTTCATTGGATTCGACGGTACAAGGTGTTTTCATTCTGACTGCTTTTGGTGACCTGGTCAGTAAGGTTTGATTAGTGCTCACTTTCTGCCGAATGAGTGATCGTTAAGCATCAAATCCATTATGCTTCAAACTATCTCAAACAAAGTAGATGATGATCCAGGTTTCATTTTGAGAATTATCTCAAGGCGTGCTTGATATAATCACCAAAATACTGATCATTCAACGTCCCTGTTGGGAACAGTCCCGATTAATTCTTCGAATGAACTCTATCTTCTATGCGTCATTCTAAAGACGATGTCAAGAATATATTTTCGCCTACATGTCCGTATTGTCAAAAACGTAGTGACCGTTTAGAATCGACGGTAAAAAGCTACAAGTTACTATTGTACATTTAAAAATATTAGGAAAATGTTCGCACCGAATTTCCTCCAAAACATTTTCTAGTTATATCCATGATAGTTCACTATATCCAAGCGTACATCTACCATCATCTCGTATATTTGTTCCACCGAAAATTTATCCCTCAGTATTTTCGTTGGAGGTGTTCCCATACATGGAAATAGTCCCAGTGCAGTTAATTGTCCAAATATTGTACCGTTGAACCCGTTGCAACCTGCTATACCATCCTGTTCAACGGTTAGAGTTCACAGAAATTTCAAACGTTACACAACAACATACTTGTGAGTCAGTATCACCACTGAAAACTACTCAATTAGTTACCCAAATATAAACAGGAGTGTTAAATCAACTTGACTGTGCTCAAGTGTACAACTTAAAAGCGGGTAAGCTTATGTGAAACGCGTTAATATTACTTTTATCGAACTTAAAAAGCTTATTTGTCACTCAGACAATCTCTTTCTTCCACAATCTATATGAATGATTATCGTGAAACTTCCGCTGTGATCCCGTGACCAACCACTTATGCTAGGCAGGTTAAGCACACTTCTCGCCCATGTGCGTAATTGTGTGCTTGCACAACGATCAGATGCGCATTACCACACTGGAGGATTTCTTGACGTAAGTGATAATCATGTAAAAATGTTACAGGCGATGATCGAATGAGTAAACTTAGCTGTCAGACTTAGTTTGCTCTTGAAACCTGTTCATGCTTTGTTATGGCCTTGTGACGATCGATGTGGCATGTAACTTGTGAATCGAACAATTCGGTAATGAATACCACAAAGCAGCTGAGCCGTTAGGTAGAGCCACCAATCCGAAGAAGTCAAATTTACATTCTGGTTGTTAACTCAGATTTATTGATTGTACTGCTTACTTTCTTCAACCTAGTTATTCGTCCCCAGATTGGACTTTACAACAGAATTATGTCGTTTGTTCTCAATCTAGATCACGTTCACCAGGTTGCTGATCAATCACGGGTGAAGTTTATATCAGTTTATCCACAGCTCATAATGACCCGATCATTGTGTTACTGTTTCACAATATCTTCACCAAGCTGAGGACGGACATAAGTGTGATGTGAGCTTCATCTCTCGACCGGCTGTACCAAATAGGCGCTACGAAATTTCAGAAATATTGCACCCTGAGAGGTGAAGACCAACAACACATCCCCAGCCCCGGTGGCTAGGTTACGCTGTTCATGGTCAAAGGGCGGACAAAGACTTCGCCTCTGTTCGGTTGTTGCTGCAGCATTGACCATATGAAGTGAAATGGACTTGCCTAGTGTCATTCGTATGGCAGCGGCGGCCTCCGTGCCCTGGTGACTTGGCCAATTAACTAAGACCATGGCAATGACTTTCATGCAAGTATAGCTCATACCGGTGTTTATTTACGCTTTTTTGAAACAAATCTGCACTCTGGATGTGGCATGACACATTTTCGCCCACCTTAAACGTGCGCGGTAAGCACATGAGGACCCGGATTTCGGATGGACTCAACTGAAGCTTTTCCCCATACCGCGGCTGATCGGTCGACCAGACAACGCGCAAGTTTTGGATGTGGATGTGTCCCGGGTCCGAATCTATTTTGATGGGGAAAAGATGACTATAAAAGCGCAATATTAATTCTAGGGGCCTCAAACAAAAGCACATACGCTGTTCTATGAAAGATGTTATTTAAACTACTGGCGTCTAGTGTTGTTTACATATACGTTGAATCAATTACGAAAAAGAGCGTCCTGACAGAACTTAAATTCCCTGTCTTGAAATAAACAAAACGGAAAGTTTTTGTCCGCAATATTAATGCAATTGATCCCCCGTCGACTGCTCTGAAGTCAACTCAGGGAGTCATATCATTCTGACCAAGAATGTGTGCAAAAACAAAAAAATACACAATCATATTTAAAGCACGTGTCGACCTACAAATATTCTCGTATCGGAAAGCTGAAAGACAATTATCAGAAATTGTGGTTAAGGTCACTCGATAACCAGCATACAAGCCGGTTAGTTTTCTCTTGATTATCCGTTATACCCGTGAACCAACTTTGGGAAACGTGGAGACACCAGGTGACAGAGTTCTTCCGAAGTAGGGATTCCAACAATTGTTTTGTAAAAAGAAACAACACAAACAACCGTGAACTAAGAGCCCAGTAATACATGCACAAACCGTACACAAAAACCGAAATGGCATCGACAACACGGCAGCACGTTCTGTAACACAATTCAGATTCAATCAGTGCGCGCTTACAAGTTTCGACTGCGCTTTATACCAACAAGCGTGTCGGACTGAATAGTCATCTATTTAAGCAAATATTAAAGTTTACCACGAGAATGTTCTGAGAATTTATGTTTACTGTGATTGACTGAAATCGTTTTCCTTGAGAAGCAAGCGTTACTGGGAGGGGGAACTTGAGTTCCATGACAGTACATATACTGTGTTTTTATGTGGTCTTTGGTAAGGTCTGTATTCGGGGACGAAAATATGATTTGAGGTTTCACCTCTAATTTAGACATTCATGACTGTTTTCTAGCTGGATGCAGATGACAAATAGCATGAACTGAATTCAGAAGTGTAAAATTCACTCCAGGAGCGTGTCGCAGTTCCGAATCTCTTCGTTCGTCCCCGAGTCTCGCAAAATGCCGTACTTGTTAAAATATGGTTAGCCAAAGTCCATCTAACTAGACCTAGTGATTACAACATAGGTTGAGTGGAGGTTCGTCAGAGAAGAAATGTTTACATAAGTGAGGAAGGCGTTAAGTTTGCATAAACATGCCTGGTTAAATCTGATCATTCCATCCATGTGATTAGTACGTAATTTTCATGCTACTGTTTGAACGTTATTCAGCTGAGAATAGTGGGATATCGAATTCTAGTTAGATCTAAAGCCACAATAATTGGTTTAGACAACATACCCCTGTGTACCAATGAGAGATGCTTTCCTATATTGAAACAACGTTGACAATCACATATACCGTAAACGGATCAACACCCAAGAGACCTTATATGACATTGATTTGTGTGACTTTTTCAAACCACGCTTTATTAATCATCCCGATAATGACCTCGATAAATGTTAGAAATGAACAATGTGATAAATCTGACGGAAGATAACTAAGCTCGAACTCGTTCTGTATACCGTGTTACTAACTGCCTATTCGGAAGGGTTTACAATACTACATATTAGATTTGCATAAAAAGTATATCATTGGAACAATGTTTCTTTAAATGAATGAACAGTATAACGTTACGTAGATACGCTAGTGTGTGACAGGTTCAGGGCAACCGTAGTGAAAATTGTTAGAATAAGCTGCTAAACGTGATGTTTAAAATTGCCATCAATCAAGCAACAGGGATAAAATTTCCATCAATCTGTCTATTTTTGTTTCTCCCTCTCCTCATTTGATCAGAGTTCTGTTATCAATTGTAGCATAATTGATTCGCTAATTTGACAACGTTATTTTATTTTCACCTGACACTATGTACCCGTGGATCATCTTCCTCGGATTAGCTATCTAGAATGTAGGTTTGTTCCCATTCATGATTGCATTTGCTTGACATTATTCATTATAAAATCATCACAAGTTGACAAAGATAGTTTTTTTTTACTTTGGTACACCTTGGGTGCATAAATTCCGGTAGAATGTTTATCGTAATAATTTGTAGACTTAGTAGCTGTTTAAGAAAGATATGGTTCTAACAAGATAGTATAAATGGTCACAGAACAAAAACCGTTTGGTCTTAGCTAGCTAGCTTATTTAGCTTCGAAAAAGGTTGCATTGAAAGAGGAGGTGGTAAAAATTGCCTAGGCAATCACCACTTTTGAGTCCACTGGAGTTTCTTCTGTGGAGACATCTGAAGCATTAAGTACATCAAAGTACTCTGAAAATAGTACCAGAGTTGAAACAAGGAGAGAGTATAACACTTTAAACTAATTTCAGATCGACCAGTAGGGAATGTTTATGGTTCATAACCAAAAGAAACAAGAATTTGTCGATGGGAGAGTGAGGTAGATTTTATTCACCGTTTGCGGATTTTATTTACCATCTATTGAAAAAGTGTTCTACACTTTAATTTTGCTTCCACTGTCCTGTGTTTAAGCAACCTGCTGACGTAATCTGTTGGTTTTATGTGGCGTACTGATCGCCTACTAATGATTCAAGGAGAGAACGACGGGTTGGAGATGAGAAGAAAAATGAATACGATACGGCTTGATAGCATACTTGGACGGCAGCTGTACGCAATAAACACTCGACGTGTTGATACCAATATTGTGCTGTTCGTCAGGATAGGATTGTTTCATGTGTAAGCTTTTAGACGTGATTCAACCAATAGTCTATAAATTAGATTAGGTTTTCGTATTGTTCTAACGAGTTCAGCTAGCTGTGGTGTGATGTGTTCATTTGTGGGTTACGTTGTCAAACAATAATTTTAACATATACATATCTAAGTATACCGGAATTATTTTTGCAAATGTTTATACGAATATAGTCGGCATTTGGAAATGATTACTCAAAAGTACGAAAAGAGATAACAGTTAGTGTTGAACTATTCGCGTTATGTATCACCCGGTGGCCGAGCGGATGTGAGTTTCGGCTCGTAACACGAGGAATCTCAGTACCACCCTCGTGATGGATCCTTGGGATAGAATAACACCCAGACAGTTGGATGGGAATCGTTTTATGACTAACAAAAGACGGTCCACGAGTAACAAAAATAGTTTGAGAATGATGGCCTTTGGGGGGGAAGGGAGAGTAAATATTCTGACACGTACAAAAATTGAGAATTAAGGGCAAGCCAGATGACTGAGTCTTCAAAACTATCCTTAAATAGGTGAAGACAAGATGCCAGGTAAAATATCATTCACTTATTTAGAAAGAAGTATGTTAAAGTGAACCAGCAAATGGTTGTGTAATGATTCACGTCTGATTGTTGAGTTACGCGTAGCCCAAAAACGGATTCCTAAATGAAAAGAAGATTGGATTCAACAATTTCTACGGTACTATTAAAGGGATGTATCAATAATTACAAAAGGAAAACCTCAGTCGTTCGCGACGATAGTCTCGTCCAACAAGATCAATAGTTCCTCAACAGGACCAGCAAGGTCAAAGGTGAGCCGTCACGCTAGTAGACCAGGACAAGAATGGATACTCGCGCCGTGGACGTTTAATGACACATTAGTTCAACAGGTAGTGGGAACAAGTGTCAGGTTAGTGGGGGGAAAATAGTGAATGCAAACGATGGGGAGGAATTGTTTTAATTCGCGGATCAACAAATTTACACGATGTGATGAGCTGAGGTGCTACTGCATCCTGCAAAGTGTTTGAGCTACATAGCACAACATTAGGTTTATCGTTTGAGGAGGTGAAATGCGATTCTCCAGAAAACTTTTTGAGTTGTTAAGGTAGTACAATGATCAGTATTAATATTCACAAGCCGGATTACAGAAGGTATCCTCTGAGGATGGTTTCAAACTGACGGAGCTTCAACGTCCTTTATTCATTGCTTACAGAATGATAGTGAGTGCCGGTTCAGCCTACCATTTATCATGATATGCGTCTCGACTCAATTAAACAAAAATTGTCCATCCCTCCCTCTCCCTTTGTTGTTGAGTCCCGTGTACAGCTTTACATATTAGTCATTCTGAGCGTAAAAATTATCGTCTATCTAATACTGAACACAACAAATAGTATTCAGCTACTTGTGTAAATTTGTGCGTTCTGCTAGCAAACAATTCGGCTGATGAACGTAGAACAGAAAATGTTGGTTAGTGTTTTGGTTGACCATCAAGACGGATCTGCATACCCGCGCTCACGTGAGTTGGGCTTGATTGACCTGTGTATGCAGTCTTGATGACAGATGTGGCTTAGGCTTAGACATGTACCGTCTGACAAACACACACAACCAGGGTACAGCGTAGATAGCTGTGAGAATGATGGTGAGGGACGAAAAATTTTCTATAATTTGAACGAAATGTTCCAGACCAAGACAGTTTAGGCTAGACTGTTGCATTTGTTTTGTATGGTTTGCCAATGTGATCATATCTACAGGTAGATAAACAATGTCTTTTAGTGTAATGTTTTAAGCAATACACTTTTGTTTTGAAAACGTTCCGTATTTTTCATTCATATACGTCTATTGTGATCGGAACCAGTTTTTGAGGGTCTCTTTATCACGTAAACCTATCAAAATCCCAAGCTTACAAGGCATATCCAGTTTCTCCGTTTAAGTACGCTAATAGGCTGACACCTTAGCGACATAGTTGTAACATCTCTGACACAAACGATCTGCAACCGACATTTAGTTACATTCGTTTCAGTCCAAAACATCGAAAACACTTTTAAATCCTCCAAAGTTGATTTAAATCGTGTCCTATTTCAAGAACACTAATTATAATTGAGTTCATTTTAATCAGTTTGTTGTCGTTGACTAAATGACGAAACAAGCGAGTCGTTTCGAATGGTTAGTGATTAACATTTTTCAGGTTTTTAATGCTGCGGCCACATTTCAGAGCCAAAAGTAGACTACCAAGTAACTACCAATGACTTGAATAAGTCACCATGTGAAATATAAACCCATCCTTTCAGTAGTATATATATATATAAATATATATAAAGGATGGGTTTATATTTCACATGGTGACTTATTCAAGTCATTGTTAGTTATCAGGCTTTGTACGTCAGCACTCCTGGGCTCTGTCATCCATCGTTAGTGTTGCTTTGCATCTGGCTTTTTCAGAAAAGAAACTCGTGAACAGAAACTCTTGAAAGACTACATGTACATATCGTATTTATTCTTATTCAGCGTTATTACGAATATTTCCTATTGCAACTAGGGAAGATTTGCGAATATTGCGTTCTTGGTAATCATATCCTGCGACAGGTTTCACTAATTATCATCAAGGTGTTTCAAAATCTGATACCTTATTCGATGAAGAGCTTGTTACCAAATCACTTTGAGAAGCCCTTGTGAATAATGGTAGTCATGGGCCCGGTTTGAATTGGTGTTCAAAGGTGTTCACAATGTTATCAACACCACCTTAGTAACCGTATAATTACCGGGGCAATTAAACAAACATTTTTTTCTGACGGCTCTCCTACAGACCCACGTAACTCTTGAGATGTTAACTCTGTTGGCTGGGACACTTCAGTTAGGCTGCTTATCCGCGAGATTAAACTCATTGGTTCGCTGTCAGCTTGTGTTAAGTAGACCGGCACGTCAATCATAACTTATGGGCTATCCTCAGCCGATAGACATGATAAAACCTAACGTTAGAAACCGTGTTTTAACTCGCCTTGCGTTTTCGGCATGTCAAGAAGCGATCTTGGTTTCATCCGCATTACGTTAAATCAGTCCTTACGTCTTACGATGCAAATTCTTGCGCTTAGCCCAAGTTCACTTGTTGAAACTATTATCTCAGATTACTCAACTCAAATATACACAAAATTCCTTTGCTGTCGGGATGAATTCGGTCTGGTAGAATCTTTAGTGTCGGCGTCACCAGTAGATGATCTTAAGCAGAGATTTGATGCTTACATTCATGAAGCCATTCCGAGTTGCTAACTGGCGTAAAAAAATGTGAATAACTTCGAATTAGTGTACAACCACAAATGCAACTACTAACAAGTCCTTTCCTGACAAAGCGTGCTCGATTTATGATTGGGTGTCCAGAACTGAATTCAAATTCATTTTTAAGTTATATTTTCGTTTGGGTTTATTATAGTTAATAGATACCTGATTCACATTACTTCTCAGATAGACGTTTATACATCTTTCCTTAATTCTATTGCACTGGTTCACAACGGAATGAGATTTCTGACCAAATTTTTCCTTCATTGCCTAAGGTACATACCAGCAGTGTTGATAACTTGTATTAAACGAACTAATGATAATAGACAATGTTTCCCTTCTCAGCATTCGGCGGTTTCACAAATCCTGGTTTCAAATTACCACGCAGTCACCATCATTAATCCTTCCTACTGCTTGCTGCAATTCTGATTGACAGAAGACTTCAAAAAGATATCGTGTTGAACATAATGGTAGAGTTCCTTCAAGTTCTTTGCTTAGATTTGCCACATCTTTTAGCGTAGCCGAAATTATTGAGAATGATCATTGCATCTAGAAGTTAGCTTGCTGGCACACCGGTTGATTTTTCTCTCGATGTACCAGAAACGATTCCAGTTTGTGAAATATTTACGTCCAACAGATTTCTGGCCCAGTTGCCACTTAGGAGATAACTAGGTTCTGGTATGTGTTGACTACTTCGATGCCAACGATTCTTTAAATGTCCACTACAAACAGATTCTGGTTCAGCCAATGGTAGGTTCAAAGGTACCGCCCAACAACGTATTTACTGTTAGAAGTGCAGTGGTCTGACCTGCGGCTATTTTTTCACTTAAGATATTTTTCTTTCGGAAAGAAAATGTACTTCCATTAATGTCAGCAACGGTCTGTCACAATCTGCAATACTAAAAACTGTTCACTGATATTGATAAGTATTTTAATTTTGCCAGCAAATCGGCAGGACCGATTGGTTCTTGAACTCTAGGATAAATGAACATCTACTGAAATGGGTTCAGGATGTGACTGCGCAGTCTACTTCCTTCGTTCCGGGATCACGCAAACTTCCGGTCTCGTCTATTGCCAGACACATGTTCACTATCGGTTACCGGATTAATCCCGAATTAATACTCAAGATTATAATGTGCTACTTTAATCCGCGTTTCCTGCATTTAGCTGAAGCGGTCGCGATTAGTCGTCTCAAGCCAGCATTGTGTGTACAAAAACATTTATATGCAATGCTTAGACTCCCATGGACCTAACAATTTGGCGTTGTTGTTCTCCACCTGAAATGCCAATTTATTTCTTCAACCCTCACCCTAATAGTGTCATATATATGTTTCTGGTTGTTGTTATTTGATACTGAAGAGGCAATACGAAATGCTAGCATGTACCACTGTCCATCTTCTTAATGCTTTGTTCAAATTTATGAAGGGAACCAACTGTTTCATATTTTAATTTCGCCAGCCAATTATTACCCCTAAAATAAGTTGCCAAATCATGAATGTTTTCAGTGAACAACCGTTCGAAATCATGTTGTAACTAGTAAGCTTGTAATGACTTTATCTTTGGGGAATCTACCGCAATTATCCATGGCAGCTTGACCCAATATTTTCTTACAACTGTAGATAAGCCTTCCAACTTCCTAGAGAGTCAATTTCCCCCTTCTAAAACCGCCTCCATGCTCGAGAAAGACGATTAATCCAATCAAAATGAGCAAAACTCTCCAGAACGATCGAGAAATAATCTTGGTTAGTTTTTTGCCCCTCCGACCTTTATTCCACTACGCTCATAGGTGACCTAGTGACCCTAACCATTTTTTTCGATAACTGTCCTTCTACTTTGTGATTCGCGAATGTTTTTAAGTCACTATGGCGCATATAAATACCTTGTATTTTTTCGCCTTTTCGCTCACGTTTTGGGGCGGAACAAAACTGTTTTTTGTGTACGCGATTTTTGGCTTGTCTTGTAAGCAGTTACGGGGACAGTCGCGGTATTTTCGGGACCGAGATTTTCCATGTAAATTATTACCGGGAAGATGATTCGATTGTTGTCAAGCGCACCACTATTTGGAGGACGAACCAGCGTACCTTTTCGAGAGTTTACAACACAACTCAGTCAGTGGGAAACACTGACTTGACGATTTTGTAATGCGCAGAAGATTTTCCATCACACACGGATCAACCATGTAATCCAAGCCGGAGTCCTAAGACATCATCATTTCTAATAAGTAGTCGGGGATTTGGTTAATTTCAAGTTGAACATCACCCACAATTGATCGCAGCTGTCGCATCCCCATAGACTTTCCAGTCGGCCCATCATTTGTTTAAGAGATGAGTTATGAAGCATACAAATGACGTGTTCTAAACAGGATCTCACATGCAGAGTAGAGGGTCAGCCAACTTCTTTCTTGTCAAACCGGGCTAACTTTAACTGACGTCAAATAGTATGAATATCAACAGCCTAACCTGATGTTTTGCTCCCACGTCACGCAACCCAAAAAACTGTCCCAATATATGATTTTGTGTCTGGAACTGGGATTTGGGAACTGCCCCACCCAACCGCCCCACCCCAACGTAAAGTACAATTTGCATAAGCATCGTAGGTCTCTGTTAGGTTGCACAAATTCAGTAATTTCACTGACGCAAATCTGACACTTATATAGTCCTCGGCCATTGTTGGTCACCCTGCGTGTTGCCCCAGCTAATCCTGTAGTCGACTTTGATCAGTGGTTTTACTTGTTGTTGAAAAAGTGTGGTAACTGATGATGGTTTGATTGATCTTTTAATCCGCGCAGATTGATCACCGTCTTGTTCCATCTGAAATAAGAGAAAGCGCTAAGACCTGAACAAACTACTTTTAGCTACTTGAGATTTGATCAAATTACCTGATTCCCACGGTTTCGGAATGATATTCTTTGGATAGTATCTAATGAAACTGTCTCATAACGTAAACCACTTGAAACTTTTGACCAATTTCTCCTTGATGTTCACGTTCAACTAAATGAACCAGCGTGCTGGTGTTCTGTCTCGCATCAGACACTGTGGTAATCGACCAAATCAACTTACTCCGCATCAACAACTCAAAATATTGGTAAAGTCTGACCCAGCATTCTATCCATAAGAGTCAACTGTTGCGTTTCCGTCATACTTCTCCATAAGAAACCTCTTTTCGGGACACTAAAATGTAGCCATTCTAGAAAGGTGGTCACTGTAGTAGGTTTTGACGAACAGATGAACTATGCCATCTCAACGTATCGTACGAAGCATCCGTTTTGGTTATGGTCTACATATAGACTGTTTAACTTACCTAACTATGTACTTAGCAAATGTTTTGTCGAACTCCAGATCGCCGGCGTATGTCTGCCTGCGGATCACTCTGAAAGCTGGTCATTCTGAGAAGTAACGTCATGTCAGTCTCCATACCATAGAATTTGAGCTGTAACTGCTATAAATCCTGTGACTAGTATATCGTCCACCGCATCTGCTTCAACCTTGACGTCCGCTTCTCCTTACTTTGAGTACGTGTAGTGGGCAAGTGGGTATGAGCTAAACCTTCGTCCATTAACAATGCAAAACGCCTTTCCTGAAGAGTAATCGAAACGTAGTCCCAATAGGTATCAAACTAAAGAACACAGCGGGGTTTGGAAACAAACCGTATATTTCCAGCAATGTTTAGAAATATGATAAGTAGTTAGCTCTAGCCTAATCTGGGACCAACGGCAGCAGCCAAGAGGAGGAGGAAAAGAAGCGTGAGATGGGCTACAACCCACTCGGTGACACTCAAAAGCGCGTCAGGCGGAAAGTGCGTTGAACCTTCGAGTGCGTTGAACAACGCTCGAAAGGGTTCGGATTAGACGACCTTGAAGAATAGAATAATAGATGAGTGGTTAAGACAAGGGCAAGCATTCGCTGCGCGCAATTAGTTGCGCAACTGAAGAAAGTGGCACTGAGTTCATATCAGGCCTTCTATAGCGGACTTATACAGAATCATACGTACAGAACTGACAAGTGGGAAAACACGGTTGCAGCTGGGATCCTTAGAGAAGCCATACGATCGCTGGTCACTACGTGTTCCTGATGATGACCCGTTTATTACATAAGGTTACCTGAGATATGCAGGTGTAAAAGCATGAAGGCCCGGGTAATGTAGGGGAATCCTCGCCTGAGATGTTTATGCTACCGATGAAACGCAGCTGGGCGGACGCATCAGGATTTTGTGTGAGTCAACTGTATTGGAAACATAACCAGCACTAATCCGACCATCAATGCAGTCATTTGTTAAGCAAATTTTCGGTTTGGAAGACTTCTATTTAATTTAGCTTTAATATATGGGTAAATGCCTTCATAATGTTTGACTGGTCAGCGTTCGACCTCGATAGAACTGATTGATTCAAGATTCAGACTGGAGATCAAAGGACGCGGTGGTTGAGCACTTTATCAGAAAGAGCCATATGCTGACAGTTGGCCTCGGTATGATGTTTAATACAAAGTGATTTGAAAGAGATAGATAGGATGGACCTGGTTGCGTTGCATGGTACCTTAAAGGGCTGTCCATAGGGATAATTTAGCCGATGTGCTTTTAGTAAAGACGATGGTATGGATGTCACGTGTCATCCGCTCTTTTCCACACGTTGATTTTAAATATCCAGGCGAACCTAGTCTCAGTGAAACCCCTTCGGCTCACATTGAGACATTCGAGTTTGGAGTTTGTGGTCGGATTTGGTAACACTTTTCTAGTTTAGTAGAGGCGCAATTGTGAAAATGTAAGGCTTCAACTGGATTCGAACCATCGACAGAAAGAGCACACGGGAACGCGGCAAACGCTGTACCAGCTGAGTCACAGAACCACACAATCAACGGCACCTTTCTAATTACTCTTGGTACCGTTCATGGCTGAAAATATCGATCTCATTTGTTTACACCAGATAATGTATCCAAGACTATGATTACCTACTCTCATTCTCTATATCCGTGGGTGATAAATTGACTAAAGAGTCGGAACCAGTGACACCGACTGTTAGATCCTATCCCGCTTAAGCTGACTTAATCGATTGGTTAGATTACCAAAAAGTGAAAGCAACCCGGATGAATGCAGCTCAGCGGATCAGCTGACGTCAACGTCTTGAGAGCAAAACGCCGGGCGCATTATCCTCTATTTGAATCCAGTGAATGCAGACCACTGGTTCCAGTTGTTCACATCTCTGTCATTCAGTGGCGTCGAGGGCAATGACATGTTTTTAGAAAGTTGATGTAGTATCTATCTAATATTTCTACATCCGTTTTGTTATCATTTCAATCAGTGTTAAATATCTCTAAGCATTGCTTATTTTCACGAAATGTTGTTCGTACCATGATAATGATTCTTAAGTGGAATCTTGTCCTATATATATGTTTGTCCTTAGTGCATCCTTTCACGTTCGTTATCACTGTGATGCAATCACATTACACCACTCCCTCTTTCTTCACATGACTAGTTGTCTACCCTTGCAGTGAGATGGAACGATCGTGCTAGACTAACCATACCGTTGCTATTCCGTAGTAGGAGTCAAGGCATAGATTTTGACATTGAATTGGCCGCAGGAAAAATACAATAAGAAACATCGGAGTGTTGCATCGCATGCAATGGTTCTTGATACGTAAGGGAACGTAGGGGAACTAAGCATTGACGTCTGTGGCAATCGTGACCGTGTGGGCCCGGAACCGCATGCAGATGAATGTGTTTTTGTTGTCTTGATGAAACGCATAAGCCAACCGTTGTTTTCCTGAATAAATCACCGTTGTGCCGTCCGTGTTCTTGATCCACAACACTATGCCCCTTTATTATGTGTGCTAATTTCATAAAGTAGTCGGTGCGATACGAGGAAGTTTCATTTCCCAAGATAACCATTACCATACTCTTGTTGTTTTCAAGTTAAAAAATGGAAGTTACTAGCATAAAAGTTACTTATAACCAGAAGGTAAATTAAGCCTATATATGAATACGATATACAAGTAGCAGTGCACGGAATACACGTGAATAACAAACTGTATAACAAAATGTTAAAACTCATCAAATTCCAGATATTGTAATGGTGGTCATTTTAATTGTTGTGAATCATCAATCAGTACAATGGAAGCTCGTGGAGATGACGGACAGATGTATTAATGTGCGAATTGTCCTTGACTCGTAATTCGTTCTACCGATGAAGCAATACAAATCTTGGGGTCAAAAATCCTTACCACGGAATCGCGTACCGTTAACCTCATGTGGCGGTATCGAGGTAGTCAGTGTTGTCGGACATGATGCGTAGCAAAGAAAGACAATCCCTCTTAATGCGTTGCATTGAAATGTGACAAAACCTGAATAGTTGTTGCGATTCATCTTTGAGCAAAGCTTCGCGTGCGAAGAATTTTTATAGGGTTCATTCTAAAAGGAAGCAGCAAGGTCTGATGTGATTTTCGGTATGTCATCTGTGGTTCACATACGCTACCAAACCGATAAGTGAACTGACTGCGTTGACCATTTTCTGTTTAACCATGCTCAGTGTTCAGGATACGGTGTTATGTAGCGAAGCTATAGAAGTGTAGTGAGGAGAAGCGATCGTAAAATACTACTCATACCACTGTTATTCAGTAGTACGACCAGATAATACATTTTGACATCGAAGTAGAAACATCGGAGTGCAGTATCGCACAAAATGGTCCTTGCTACGTAAAGGAACTGAACATTGACGTCTGTGGCAACCGAGACGGTCTGGGCTGAGTACTGTATGCAAATGAGTGTTTTTGTTTGTAGTCCCGTTTAAGCGTTTAACCCATGTGTTGCTTTCTTGAATAAATAACCCTTGTGCCATCCGCGTTCTTGGCTCACAACAGAAGGTGCGCAGGCTCGCTAGTTCAAAAACTCACCGGTATTTAGCGAAGATCACTTATGAGGACGCAGGTAGGAAATTGGCAACGATAAGTTTGGTCAATACAAACATACATTCATGGCTGCAGCTCTTTAAATTCTATTAGTAGGTTATATTCACACAGAATTTCATGCACTTATGACGTTTTGATCGCATTCAGACGCTCTTTCTGGGTTTTACATAAGTTTGGCTACGTAATTTCCAATGATATGATATCGATCACGACCTTCTGAGCGGTACCATTTCGTGTTTGACTGTCCACCGAACTCAGTTGTATTTTTACCTCGCTCGCCTGATAACGCTCACAGTTCACGGACTGCTTGCTCGCATTTGAAATCTCTTGCTCTTGCTTAGCGCTACGATTATATGGCGAAACCGTACAATACTTTTGTTTTGTCAAGTTTGAGCACATTAGCAAAGGCGTCTTCATATATCTGAGTTCCTCGCTGGTCAATTCAGGGCCGTCATATTGTCATCCAGGCACCACACCATTTGTTTGGGTCACCAAACGGACAGTGATACAGGTGTGTGATGAACCGACTGTCAACAAACATGCAAAGCTCACCATATAGCCGGCCAATGACATTTCTTTGTTAAGGTCAATCGGTCATCAGACGCGTTACCCGAATTGATAGCACACAGTAAGCTCCAATTGCCTCCTGTACCTCTGGAAACGAAGTACTCATTCGAGAAATCACACCCTAAACATATGCACTGGCCGGTCGATCGATCAGCTATGGCAATAGGTGTGAGCATCAACAGAGTCCGCCAGAAATCCGCGCGACTTTGTGCTGCTACTGTGCTGCCCCAAATGCAGAACCTTTACAAAGACAAACAACTATACAGACACACTGCAGGTCACTGGCAGCCTCCCTACTCTACACCATTTACCATCTGCACATCTACGCTTATTGGGATGATCATACCAAGTGGGTGTGTGCAAGGCTTCTGCATGATGCTTGCTCCCTCATCAATCGAGTAGGATGTTATGAACCAAACATAAATACCAACGCGCTTGAACTAAAAAGTCGGTGACCGCAAAGTTGAAGAGTATGCGAATGTAGTTTAGGAGTACGGTCAAGTTTGAATAACAAAACATTATTTGGTTCTGTGTGATCCGTTGAAGTGTCGTTCAACCGTAAAATAGGAAACATTTGGTCCCAGTGTTCCAGGCAATCGCTCCCGAATTCGTGCTTCTCGGTCAACCTTCAATGCTTTTCAGTATGGCAGTTAAACGTAAAATTCACTGTCGGTTCGCCATGTTGATCTACTCAGTATCCCGAGGTTATTCTGCTTCAATGCAGATAACTGTTTCAGCAATCGATTTCAGGCACACTTGTCGCACTATCTTCAATTCAACCTCTTGGATATCACTTGGCTGCAAGGGTCCAAAACCAAGACTGCCGTCATTCTACCGGATTTCAGCAGTAAGTATTTTTTAAACCGTAGCAAAATCGCTATTCTCCGCCAGATCATCGTCCAACTGGCACAGCTGACAAACACATCGAACCATGAACTCGCCGTTTGGCAGTGGTGAACAGAAATTACGTCCTTCTTCAGCCATTCTCTTGGAATTTCACATAATGCCTTTGGTACCGTTGGCCATTCTGATTCCTTCCGTTTCAGAAAGTCAGGTCCATGAAGCCACCGATTTAGCTTACGTTCATCACATGCGCGTATTCCTCTCGATGCTAAATCCGCAGGCTTATCTGATATCTCAACATACATCCACTGGGCCGGAGATGAACACTGATGTATTGCTGATAGTCGATTTACTGTGAATGTAGTAAACCGTTCGGTTGTAGAACGGATCAGTTGCAAGACTACTATTGAATCCACCCAAAATGTCGGCTTGGACTTCAGTTTAAGTTCTTCCACAACCTGAGCGGCTAGACCGGCAGCCAGAACTGCTGGTGCTAATTCCAAGCGAGGTATCGTGACCGATTTGATTGGAGAAATGCGAGATTTTCCCATCAAGATAGAACATATTGCCCGCTTATCATCGCTTTCGACCCTAGCGTAAACTACTGCTCCATAGCCCAACTCGGGTGCATCTGAGAAACAATGCAGTTTCATGTTCACAGCAGTAAATGACATCGGTATTAGAGGGCGTGGAATTTTGACCTGTTCTAGCAAACGTATATCGACAAGAAAGCTGTGCCTTTCACTCATTACCGCCTCGTCCGCAATTGCATTCCAGTTCGTATTTTTTTCTTACAAACGACTGTATCAGCAACTTGACTGGAAGCAGTACGGGGGCAACAAATCTCAAAGGATCGTAAATAGAGGCTACATAGGACAGTAGGGCTCTCTGCGTGCATCCAGCATCGGCCTTCGTTAGATGAATGGTAATGTAGTCGCCGTAAACTTTCCACATCACTCCGTGAGTTGGATGCATATAACAGGGTTAAAGATCACGATTCGCGCAATCACTAGAGACCGGTTCGGTGGACTGAATGGCAGCGCTCGATTGTCATTACTCATTTACTTCGTCAAATTGAAGCCGCCTTTAGACAGTATCACTCTAAACTGGGAGACTAGACTTCGGGCTTCTTCCACAGAGACACAGCTGAGCAGGCAGTCATCAACGTAGAAACTCTCCTTCATAACTGATAAGGTACAGTGGAAAAACCCCTTAACGCAACCTTCTGTAGTTCGACTGAGGGCGAAACTGGCACAACTAAGAGAAGATTTAGCCTCAAACGGGTGAACCGTCATGTGAAATACGGCCGGTTCGAGGTGAAACTGTCCATTAGGCCACCACAAGAATCATAGACAATCTATATCGCTTGTTGGGATCTTGACTTGGTGGAATATGGCTTCGATGTCAGCCACCATTACAATACGTCCCACCCTGAATTTCATCAGAACACCGACTAAACTGTTAACAAGATCGGGTCCCTTCAACAGTTGTTGACTTAGTGAAGTACCCTGATAACTGCTTGCAGACTCAAATACGGCTCTGAGTTTTCCTGGTTTATTCGCATGCGTAACGGCGTGATGTGGGATATACCACAAGCTTCTTCCCCAACTCGGTCTTTCGGGTCTAACGGGTTCGGCAAACCCCTTCATCAAATAATCTTCTACATCTGTAGTATATAAACAATGCATTGCAGGATCTTTCGTAAACTACCTCCAAAGTGACATCAGCCTTTGATAAGCGACTGGGTAATTGCTGGGCAGCGCGGGACAACCATACTTCCAAGGCAAACTAATGTCATAATGAACGCCGCGTTTCACGATTGATGATTTCATTTGTTCGAGCGCATCTTTATCTTCAACCGACACTGCCAGACGACAGCTATTTGGTTCCGAAAATTCTAATTCGTACATACTTTCAAGGAAAGCGGAGTATTCACTAGGTTTACTGCATATACCGTTAATGCACGACCTATTCTGCTCTTCTCCGTCAACTTGACCCAGAAATATCCAACCAAGCGGGGTACGTGTTGCGAACGGCTCCGTCGGATTCCCACGTCGCTGTTTAAGTGTCCAGTGGGCCCCCGGTACGTTCATTCCTATAAGTATGTCAATTTCACGAACATGATTACCAGGAATGGGGATATCCTGCAGGTGCTTCCAACGTGTCAGTTGCTCCGAAGATTGTACTACTCCCTGAACCTGAGGCATCTTCTTCACAGACCAAGTCTGATTCACGTGGGGACCTAGCAACTCACAGGGTTAGTGGCTGAAGTCGTTAGGTGAGATGGCGGCTACTCGAGCTCAGCGGCGTGAATGGTGTTGTTGTCTGGCGGAGTTGTCCGTGAAGTGAGTGTTGTTTGTTTGTTTGTAAGGTGTAGGAATCTTGATGCTAAATGTTCGAATATAGACGCAGCTGTTTTAGTAGTTAGGTCGCTTCCCCTACCCTTCTTTCTTCTTTTCTCTTCCCGCACAAGGTTTGCCTTTTTTCATGGTTGCGTGGCAGTTAACCATCAGTGAGAACCACTAACGTATTGTTGTCTACGATGATGATGGTATATACATCGTGAACAACATCAACAACCCCGTGGTAATGACGAATTCACAACCACTAATGTTGTTAATCAATGATGAACGCACAGAATGTAAAAGCAAACAAGCTCACCCTAACATAGGTTTCCAGATCCAGTCCGTGGCTTTCTATCGAATAATCGGCTTGAGTAGTAGCATCTGCGTGTTGCGGATCACACTGTCGGAAGTGCCGAACAGTCTGAGGGAAGTGCGACGAGAAGAAAGGAATTTTTTATGGGGATTAGCAAGAATACACATATGTACATACATACTGCTGTAAACCCTCGTAAGGATACGCTGGTTCGTTCTCAATATAGTGATGCGCTTGATAGAAATCGAACTCTCTTTCTTGCAATAATTAACACGGAAACCTCGGTTTTGAAAATACCGCGACTG